>JABJVR010005138.1:0-13881 GCA_025773905.1 Chitala chitala | reverse complement strand
GAAATACAAATAACACCCCCCCCCCCCCACACAAACACTTTTTTTTTTTTTTTTTTTTTTTTTTTTAACCTTGTTTTTTTTCCACCATCCCTTGCTGTTGAACTGCTACAGTGTTGACTCTGAGCAGAGACACCTGTAATGTCTTAGGTTTGCTTTGTGGCATAAAGCATTGGTATAGTCAGGGGAGCCAGTCCTCCGTCCTGACAGGTACTCAGTGCTTTCTCTTTACAAGACCCCTGAGCCCGCTCCTGTGGTCTTGTTTTGGTGTTTGGCTGCAATGTGTTTGGAACAGCCCCTGGAAATGATATTGTCGTAGTCAGGACCCGTGGCAGGCCAAGCTGTGCCGATGTTACAGTAATCACCATGTGGTGGACCTGTGGACTTGTGTTTGCCAGAGGTCTCGAAATAAGATTAGGCCCAGTTGGCTGTTAGTCAACTCAGTTTCTCTCTCCTTACTGTGATGTTAGATGTTTGTAAAAAATAATTTTGAAGAAAAAAGAAAAAAAACAGGTGGGAGAGTATGGACTGCTGAAAACATAGAATGACAGTCGTGGTAAGGGACTTCAGGGCACATTAAGGGTGAGGGGAAAAACAAAAGGCTGTTTTCTTTTTTGTGGAACTTTTTCCTGCCAGCACATCCTGTGTTTCGTTCCTATCTGGAGGGTGGCTGACAGTATTGTGGGAATGTTCCGTCAGAAAAGGGGTTGCCAGGCTTGAGGGCAAGGGTGCTCATATAGGAGTTTAAAGGTGAGCTCGCAGCAGAGTAGCCACATGGTACTGGTGCTGGTGCCACTGCCACACCACACCCCCCACCAGCCCCTGTGCCCACGTCAGGCCTCACATCGTTGTGAATGTACAACATTAATGCCTTCTTCATCTTTGCAGCTGCTGACATGACAAAGTTACATGACGGCATGCTCCAGTGTTTTATAAATTCCCGCCCTGAGGGCTTCAGTATGCATTTTGGTTGCCAACAGATCCCATTAACAAAGTGTTTGATTATTGGAAAAAACTTGGGGTTTTTTTGGATTACATCATAAAATTCTCTTTTGATCCTAACACCACAAATCACTAACCTGTGACTTCACCTAACTGCTTTAGCAATGATGGCAAACTTGCACAATAGTGATACTAAGTATGTTTGACCGTTATGTAGTATAATGATGTGTTTGCCTTCAGTCTCCCTTTCCTCAGGAATAAAAAAAGGGTTCCTGTGCACTGATTGGACAGATGGACTCTTAATCTATTTAATCTCTGTTAAATTTAATCTGTAATAAAGCAGGCGCATTTTGGCTCAATTGCAGTTCCCACGGCACCTCAACAGTGTTTGGAAATGGAGAGATCTAAGTTAGTGATGGTTCTGCAGAGAAAGGGATTGTGGGATTTGTTTGTTTGGTCTGTTATGAGCATTATGGCATAAAAAAGTCCAAAAATGTGAGTTGCTGTTATGTTCCAGTGGGTAACTACACATAAAAGGCTGCTCTTGCCAGATGTTGTCCTGTAGAAACTGCATTGTGAATGACCTGCCTCTGTCCCCTCTGAGGAGATGGCGTTATTGACGACCTTGTGTACTCTGTTTCCCTCTTTCTCCCTCACCACCCCCTGCTGCATGAACCAGGGCACGCCGGTGTTTGTCCACGCTGGCCCCTTCGCCAACATCGCCCACGGAAACTCGTCTGTTCTGGCGGACAAGCTGGCCCTGAAGCTGGTCGGCGAGCAAGGCTTCGTGGGTAAGCTCATTGTCGCCCTTGTCATCTGTTTCCTGGATGCAGATCTGCTGTTATGGCTTGCCAGTCAGGTAGAGGTGGGGGGAAGAGGTCAGGAGGTCATCTTGGGGTAGTTCCTCCACTGGGGAGCATCCTGGTGACCTTCAGCTGTGTTTTTCCCACTCGGCAATACATCGTTGACACACTGACCCCGTGCTTTGGCTTTCAAAGAAGGAGACAGTTTGACAGTAGATATCTGCTTAGCTGTGAGATCACATGCATAGCGGCATGCTTGGGACGATTTCCGGATCTCCCCCACCCACTGCAGACTGGTGCTTCACCAAAAAATTGTCTAATGGTAGTATCAGTGTGAGAACAATGAGGATGCTTCTGGGTGAAGTGAGTCCTGGAGAGGGACTTGTTCCTGTACCCTTTCATATGCAGTAGAGGGTGAAACGGGGACGAGATCTGTCCCCGGTCCCATGTTGCAATGGTGAGGTACGTACCCACTTTCGCACCACGGTAACCACCTCGGTCCCCACTGTGTCTATTGGGCTGTCTCACTCTGAGCCAAACCTCTTTGAGTAGAAGTTCAAATATAATCACAGTGTTGTGGTTGTTGCTGTGGGCGTAGCTTCTTAACCATGACTGTAGCTGTGTCTTCAGATTGCTACCCTTACTGCAGAATTAGAGTGTTACACAGAAAGTGGTACGGTATCTTATTCTGCCGCATCACTTGTGTTTTTGATGCTATCTAAGAAATAGGACAGTGCCTGTACAATAGGCATGATACATCTTCTCCTCTTGAGACCCAGGGAAAGATAATGTATTGTAATTTTTAAGCCATTGTATGGAGAACGAATGAAGCTGCCAGCATTCCACCCCAGCAAATGTGAGGTATAATTGGAAAATTTCAGGAAGTCCTTTTTATAGTACACTGGGAATTAGGAGTACTCCTCAAGTCAGTAAAAGAAGAGATGTAACACCAAAATGTTCAGGAATGTATAGGCGGGTTGGAGGAGGAGGTTATTACTGAACCTAAAGGGCATTGCCTATGAATTTGCAGCACTTTTAGGGATGTGTAAGTGAAGCAATACAGAGCAAGAGCTCTGCTAAAAGGAACAGTAGGTGGGATTTAAGATAACAACCTTCAGGCTACAGATGGTATAAATTAGTGTATTTCAGATTGTGGTGGGACTGCTGTGGCAGAATGAACACCCTTACTAACTGAATAACATTCAGTTACTCTGGCCTAAAGGACAGTCAGCACAAACTAAGCTTTCATACTTTGTTCTAATATGTTTGCTTTTTCCACTGAGTGGCAGGGTATAAAATTTTTAAAATGAGAAAAGGTCAACATGTGGAACACTTCTGTGAGCTACACCTGACTCTGAACCAGTTTGGTGAAATTTCGAACACAAGTCTAATTCCTGGAATTAAAGAGCTGCTGATGATCTCAGTATGTTTGCCTATACCTGGTCCAAGACCCAAGCTGGTCTCAGCCATCGTGCACTTTTCCGCTCTGTGTTCCCCAGTCAAACTCAGTCAGACTCTCGGACCGCACCCCGCCCCGGTCGTGGGCATGAGCCCTGCCAAATATAGTGTCCTGAGGAATGCGGAGAATGTACATTCCGTTCCCATGGTTTCATAGTCCAGGAAAACTGGCTTGGAGGCAGGCCGTTGTGTCACCTTTGACCTTTGACCTTCCACATGCCTTTTCCCCATCCTCCATCCAGCTAGTTATGACAGTGTGTTGTTCATTACCTGTGCAGGAGGTACTGAGTTTAGCCACATTCCTGTAATTACAAAACATGACGTATATACTGTGTGTTCATACTATACGTGCCTGTGTACTTTCAGTTTTGTGGAACAAATTGATTATATTGGGTTGTTTACATCCTTTCTGAGGTGCCTTCTAGTTCACGTGGAACACGTTTGCCTATCTGCTAGTCACCCTGCTTTACCTTACTGTCCCTCCTCATCACAAACCTCTCACAAATACCTGCACACAGTTGCCACAGTTACAACTAATTGGGCGCGATCACTCCTTACACAACTCCAAAATGTAACATCGTTTTAATACATTTATTAATTTATTTAAAGTTTCTGTCTAATATGATGGGCCCTCAACTGAAAAACTTTCGTTTATTCAACGAAAAGTGACATAAGGTGGTGGTTTTACTGTAAAGCAGCAATTACTGCAAAATGGCATATTTTGATAGCTGCTAAATTTTTGTAAAAACAGCAATTATACTGCATTCCAGACAAGCAGGAATTTTTGCCCTGGGTAATGGTAACAAGGTCGTTGTTTGTGTTTGAAATGTTTAAGAGGACCAGCGATTTTCAGCGTGTGAGGTGTCCAGCACTGCTCTCACGTGACGCTCGGAGCAGGGTATATGGGGGGTTGCCATTGTCACTTTCCAACAAGGTTTTGCCATTTGGTCCAGGACGTGGTCTAGAGCATGTTCCTTTACGTCCCTGGGGGGGGTGGGGGTGCTCCAGTGAGTTCTCCATAGCCATGGATGGGGGCAGGCAGGGGGTGTGTTCCACATGCCGGAATCTGCACCCCACTTGTGAGAGTCCTCTCCCCTCCCCAGCCCAGGAGGACAGTTGTTATCTTGTGTGTATGTAGGCCTTCGAGGAATGTGCAGGCAGAGACACCATTTTAATCTACAGAGCTGTCCTCCCATTCTTCTTTTATTCTTTCTCATTTACCTTCTTGCTCTTTTTCTCCTCTCCCTGCCTACTTCAGCCCCACGATTCCTCTTCAGTATCTCCTTCCGTCTCTCCCTCCTGTCTTCTGTTCTTCTTCTTTCCTCCTTTTTCTCTCTCCCTCTTTTCCTTACAGACGCTTCTGCATCTTGCTGAGTTTTGCGTCTGCTTTCTGTCTGTGACGTGTCTGCGCTGTGTCTGCGCTGTCAGGCTTTCGGCTGGGACCGGTCATTCTGCACGCCTCTCTGTAGCATTACATATTACATACACATACAAGCTCCTAATCAGCTCCTCATAAACTCTACTTGGAACATCCTGTTGTAAAACAAACTGTTGAGGTGTAGTTGGAATGCTTCATGTTAAGCACGAACCTCACTAGATTTCTGTAGAGATTTAAAATGATTGATGTCTTCAAAGGGGAAAAAAAACTGCTTTGAATGCTCAGCGTGTGAACGTGCGGTCACATCTGAGTACCAGAAAATACCGTTTCCTTGTATGAGCAGCTTTAACTCGGATAACCATATCAATGTTTGAGTCATATGGAGTAAATCGTTTAATTTACTAAGAATGTGAGATTATTATAAATTAGTGGAAACGGAGTTTGTGTTTTGTTCCTGGAGCAGAGTTTACAACCTCAGAGGGTAAGCAGGGAATAAGTCTGCCAGATGCTAGCAGTAAGAAGTCAACTGGGATGTTATTCACTGTAATACCAAACACGTCTAGTTAATATTTTTGCAACATGTTAAAGGATTGCACCTTAAACGGAATGTTACGTTTTGATGATTTTATTGGTTTCATGACATGTTGGATGATACCGTAAGGCCTGGGATTGCAGTGTTCTCGTGTTAGTTTATCTTGTGGCTGTTCTGCATTTCAGTAAATTACTAACTCAAGGGATGCGTGGAAGTTTACACCGCACAAGGGATGCTTTTTGGCAAAGCTGCGCTTGTGTGTCGCAGCTCAGAGCATGTCGAAACTCGCAACTGGAAAGCGCGCATTTCCTGGCAACGGCTAAACCCCAGCAGAAAATCGAAAGGGCAAGGACAGTGGTGGAAAGAGAGGCGTTGGTTTGGGCCCTGTGGAAACCCGGTCAGGCCGTAACATTTCTGCAGTCTGTACCACAGGAACCACATTTCAAACTGGAAATGGCCAGGGAAAGGCAATCCAGTGTAAACAAGCCCAGAACACAGTTTTGTCCGCAGGATTTCGAGCGGAAAATTTTCTTTAGCGATCCGTTGACCTGCTGCAGTACACTGATAACAGGGGCTTCAGTGTAGTTTTCTTTCCTATTGAGCATAAAATGTGATGATCTTCTCAGATGATTTATTAGTCCATTAACTGACGTTTCTCTGTGTTATGGGCCAGTAGGGAACATGCTTGCTAAAGAACAGAAGGCAACGTGCTGTTCAACCGTTCAGCTCTGCCAGAATTTCAGCAGCCTGCTGCGCATGTCAGCATAAGGTAGCAAACCTTCAGTCTGTGCAGGAAACCTTCAACTAAGAAACAAAAATTCTTTTGTCAGTTTGTGTTCTTTACTACTGCCTAAAGGCAGTGACAATTAACTTTGATGTTCTGTTGTCATGAAACCAGCACACCAACACGTTTAGCTGTCAACTTCTTAAAGAAATTGTTTTAACGTGGCATGCTGTGCATCCTGTCCTATCTTGCGTAATTATTGTGTGTTGTGTGCTCACATAACTCACATGATGTAAACATGCACAAATATCTTTTCTCAGCTTTAGGTTTTTTCCTTTCTTCCTTGTTGTATTACCCATACAATGACAATAAATTCAATTCATTCATTCATTTAACAGTGCCTTTGTTTCTGTCGGATGTAGAGCGTGAAGTAATAAATTAAGATGATGATCTGAATTCATCTGGTAGTATGTTGTTTTTTTTTTTTTTTTTTTTTTTATCTGATTGTTTTGCCTTATAGTAGTTCCTCCTGGAGCACTTAAACCATTGCAGGTATTAAGGTCCTACAGGCTTGGGTAGGCTTGTCCTACAGGGTTGGGTAGGCTTGTCCTACAGGGTTGGGTAGGCTTGTCCTACAGGCTTGGGTAGGCTTGTCCTACAGGCTTGGGTAGGCTTGTCCTACATGCCCAGGGAATCCAACCCAGAAACTTTGACCCAGGTGAAATAACTTCAGTTGTTTCAGTGAATATTCAACATTAGAAAGTGCTCCATGTATCATTTAAGGTAAAGGGTGTAGTGCTGCCGTTATTGGGAATGCTGTTTGCTTTGTTGGAAGGGATCCAGGATGCTCATGGACGGTCATGTTGGATGCGTTAACCCTTCAAGTCCACAGTTTCACTTGATCACTATTTTTGTGTGCACCAGAGAAAAGTTCATGTAGCTCATCAGAGTGTTTATTATCTGAACTGGCTCTCTGAACATATTTGGACTTTGCTTTGTCCTCAACCGTTAACAATATGTCATCAGTCTAAAGCGTTCTTTAGTTTTGTTTAGTTTGTCCTTTGTTTTTTTGTTAGAGATTAACCTGCGAGTCATGACTGGATTATGTATCATAAAAAACATTGCTTGGGTTGATGCCACATTTGTGTTCTGTTGCACACTCAAGGCCGCCCAGTAGGTGGCATAGCGGGTGAAGATGCCAGTTTTTGGGGGTGGTGGGTTAGTAACAGTCTGAGCTGGAGGTGCTGAGTACTAGTCACTATGTCACTATGCCTAGAGACGTTCTCTATGTACACATGAGATTAGCTGCTCAGGACAGCAAGTAAGACGTGCCCTTTCTTCACCACAGTGACTGAGGCCGGCTTTGGGGCTGACATTGGAATGGAGAAGTTTTTTAACATCAAATGCAGAGCCTCTGGCCTCCGGCCCAATGTGGTGGTTTTGGTGGCCACCATCCGGGCCCTGAAGATGCATGGTGGAGGCCCCAGTGTACGTATGCTTCATCTGACACCCTCCTGAAAAATGGATGCAAATACACACACAAACACACGCTTGTCTGATTTCTATGGTGTCTGTAGCCCTAGTGTAAAGACATGTAAGACTACATGTATAACCAGACATAATGGCTACTACATCGGTTTATGTCTTGGAATACACGTACCTATTTCATTTTGGTGAAAAACAAAAATTGACTGCTTCTACTGCATGTTTGCCCATAAATTTATCAAAAACATCCAAATATATGACGGTGTACTTAGTTGTTCTTAATGTACCTGGGAAATTCTCTTACAACTGTTTACAATATGTGTTGTAGGACAAGACAGTATAATTGTTCTAGAGGAAGATTGATGGGCTGCTATGTGTTTTCCTTCGTTTGCTCTTCTCCAGGTTTCTGCAGGAGCTCCACTGCCTTGGGAATATGTGAATGAGGTACGACCACGTCACTTCCTCCACGTGGAGACGGTCCTGTCCACCTGAGATGTTATGAGGAAACTTGATGTAAAACATTGTGGAGAGAACATCATTCACATCTCCACACGCTTCAGCTGGAGTGTTGATGCAGGTTTTCTTCAAGAGTGCCTTAAGTGTGTCTGATTTGAGTTTAGCGGGGAACAGTTGGCAACTGGGGAGGTGTCTGGGGGGCATATTGACCTTGAAGAAAAAGCATGCTGGACTGTGTGTTTTTGCTGAAAGGCGGGGGGGTTTAGAAAATGCAGACAGGAACAGGCATAAAACGTGACCAAACACGCAGAGCACAGGTCTTTGACCCAGTCGCCTCCTGTGTGTGGAAATGATACATGGGCAAATTATCCAATGACAACATACTTTGCTTGTCAGCTGAGGAACAGTAAGTGTCTCAGGGCATCCCAGCATGTTGTACTGGTAATATTGTTTTAACCAGATTAACTTGGATCTAGGTGAGCGTTTCATGTGTGAGTGTTTAAATCTCACAACAATGTCATGCATATCTATGGGAGGTTTAACAACAACAGACAAGAAAATGACAACTACGCCAACTATTTTATTTATTTGCTGGGTATTTTCAACATTTTCTTTTTTTCCTATTAGATAAAAATATTTACTGGTTAAATGTCAACTCTAGCTGTTGAACCTCATTTCTTTTCAGTAGGGGGCACTGTTTCACACACAGAGGTACTGTGTTTGTGGTGGGGTGGAGAGAACAGCTTTACAGTCACCGTGCCTTCAAGCACATCTCCTGGCAACAGGTCTACTGCCCTCACACTTAATAATATTTGTCCAGTTAATGAAATAATTGCGCAAATATACCCCCCCCCCCACAACCTCATTGTTTGGGCATCCAATAATAAGGACTGTACTTTAAACCCTAGTTCTGGTTTAAATCATGGCTGCAAAACGGCTTCAGCTGAGCAAATAATTAAATTGGTTAAGTTTAACTGGGAAGTCCGTAATGAAAACCAGAAGGTCCTTGAAGTCTGTGGCTGTGTTCCAGCACCTGTGAGGCATGTGGAGCTCTCAGATCCTGGGACAGAGGCCATTCTGCTCGGGCAAAGAGGAACAGGTGGAGGGGACTTAGATGCAGGGTTCAACAAAAAGGGGAGAAAAGTCCTGTTGCGCTCAGATTTAAACTTGCTCGTCCCTGTTCCGCTGCTGCTAATCTAGGCAGAATTTGTCTGTTCTGTTTTATTTACCTTGCCCCCAGCCATCACATGGTAGGGCTAGTAAGTTACAGGAGAAACTAAGCGTGGAGCAGCCTGGACTCTATGCTCTTGGCCTTGTGAGGGCAGACAGTGTTCTGGTCAGCTGGAGTAGAGTTCTATTTGTTTGGCCTGTCAGTATGTCCTCGTGGTGGGAGGGCTGTCATCAGGTCGACGTGCATCAGCCACTGAGTGGGAGGTATGAATTCAGGAATAATTTCCCAGATGTGAGTAATTCTGCCCCCCCCCGCTGATGTTCAGACAACTAGCATGGCTGACACCCATGTCAGTCGCCAGGAGGCCAAACCTGAAGTGTCATACCTGGGGCTGTTTCTCAGCAGTTATGGCAGAAATTTCCTTGCCAGTAACATTCTGAAATCCTCCTCCGCCCTTCTTTCTCTCTCCCACCAGAACCTGAAACTGGTTGCAGAAGGATGCAGTAACCTTCAGAAGCAGATCCAAATCGCCCGCCTCTTCGGCGTTCCCGTGGTGGTGGCCTTGAACACGTTCCTGTAAGGTCCGTCGTTCTGCACACGGCTCACGCTGACGCAGCTCCTGCTGTGCGCTGCGGCGTCTCTCTTTCAGTGTTGTCTTCAGACGGCCTCGGGTCAAAAAGCCCGAAGCTCGTCACGTCGCTGCGTCCCGCCAATAGTTTTGAGCAAATAAAAGTGAAACGGCCTCATTTCAAACCCCTTTGCCTTTTGAACACGCAGAGTTGTTTTTCAGTCAGATCAGCTTGTTTCGGTTGTGTCACATTTCACTTGTTAACTGTTTGTGAAGAATGACTCCAGTCTGACTTTCCCACCGTTTGCAGTGTGTAGACAGTATAAACTGTACTTCAACACGTTTTAACTAGTGTTCCATAACTGTGCTATTTAATGTTTTTTCCTCATTTCTCATTTGGATCTGTTTTCACAGAACTGACACCGAGGCAGAGATTGACCTTGTGTGTCAACTTGCCAAGGAATCTGGGGCAGCGGATGCAGTTCCATGCCACCATTGGTCACGGGGCGGCCGTGGCTCGGTGGCGCTGGCACATGCTGTCCGACAGGCAGCAAGCCAGAACAGCAACTTCCGCTTCCTCTACGACCTGCAGGTAACGTTGTAGCTAAAAAAAAAAAAAAAAAAAACACCTCTGCCATCCCTCCTGCTCTGACTGTGCAGACACACAGTGACTGTGCAGCTGTCTTTCCAAAGAGTGTATGTAACTGAATAGGCCTGTTACAGTGTTTACATCCTGACACCATTAACGCTTATTTAACTTCCTATGTGCCCCCTTTATAGTTTCTATAATACTGTGTTTAAAGGTCAGAGCTAGTTCTTTTATTATCTATGGTGGCTATATATCGTGGCTCAGTGGGCCCCCTGAAGAACTGATGGCTCAATGGATAGAACATCAGGCAGGGATGCAGAAATTTCCCAGTTCAACTTCCAGCCCAGCCAGGTGTGTCCTTTAGCAAGATATTCAAAGGTTAGCTCCCTGGGTGCTACATGTGGCTGGCCACCCACTGCTCCCCTCAGGGGCTGGGTTAAATGCAGGGAATTTCCCAATGAAATAATAAATAAAGTACTATAAAATAGATTTGTAATACAAAAGTTGGTGTGGTTACATTTAAATATGCTAAAAAAGCTGATGACGCCTAAGGGCAGGACTACACACTAATGCTAATGATTTGTTAATGTAAACATTTCCTTACTCCTACAATCTCTGTGAACTTGTTCACCCTTTTTAATAGATCAGTCTGCAACATTTTGTTCTTGCACTGCCAAGAGATTAAGGTCATATGTGGGTGAGTTGTGCACGGTGATAGGACACAGCTAGAGGTAAGGAGGTGTGAGGCCTCCCAGCAGACTGGGCCTCTGCTGTGTAGAGTACAGCCAGACATGTGGAATAGTAGCTGCTTCTCTTATCCGTATTTCCAATGAACTCGCTGATTCTTTTTCTTCAGCACTTGTTTTTTTTTCCAGACTCCTGATTGGCTGACAATCGCCAGCTTGCAGCTTCCTCTGGTGCAGGCCTCTCTTTTAGTCATCCTCGTTCCGTGCGCTGTGCCGTGTTGTCGCTTCCAGTCCTATAAATAACTCGTGTGGCATGTTGCACTGGTGCGATGATCACCTCGCGGCAGGCCGAGGGAGCACTATCAGTGAGCTGAAATATGTGGCGCGTGCTTCTAGGGAACGTGTGAAGAGCAAATGTGTTTTCAAATTGTGTGTGGTTTTTTTAAGGGGGGTGGGCACTTTTGTCACCTCCCGAACTGTCATATAAAAATACTGCATCAAAAATATGTTTTGCGTGCGTGTTTACAAACCCTAACAAGGTCTTAATTTTTTTTTTTCTTTTTTTTTTTGCATTTTATTCTAAAAGAAATTTTAGTGCATGTTGTTTTGCAGTAGGACTTCAAGTACATGTTGTTGAATTGCAATTACGAAACATAGTGATGCTGAGTACACAAGTAAATAATTTTTACAAGAAGTAAACAATTTTTACAATTCTTACAAGAATGTTTTTATTTGTTAGTTTTCAGTCATATGATGCATTTACACCAGTGCCAAGAAGGACTGTTTTGAATGATCCAAATTTAACCAAATCAAGGCGTATTGGGGCCGAGAGAGAGATCATGTGGTTTGTCATGGGCGGTGGTTGAGTGTTGGCATGTAGTGGGCAAGCACGGGGCATGCCATAGTGTGTGGGGCAACAATGTCCAGCTTTGGGAAGTCAAGGACTATCTTCACAGATGTACCAGTGTATGTCAATAGGGAAGGAAAAGTTCTGGAAAACTGTCAAAGCTTACCAAGACGAGGCACTGGGGTTGGTGCCCTTTCCCGAGGCGAGGCACTGGTGTTGGCTCCCTTCCCCGAGGCGAGGCACTGGGGTTGGCGCCCTTCCCCGAGGCGAGGCACTGGGGTTGGTGCCCTTCCCCGAGACGAGGCACTGGGGTTGGCGCCCTTTCCCGAGGCGAGGCACTGGGGTTGGTGCCCTTTCCCGAGGCGAGGCATTGTGCACTTCGCTTTGGAGGTGCCATTACACTGTGGTAGTTACCATCTTTACTCCAGGAGTTACAAGCAGTGTTAAAGATGGAAAATGGATTAAGAGGGTCTGATTAAGCAAGACAGATGTTTGGGCAGATGAAAAGGTACAAACAGATGTAGGAACCACCTAAGAAAATTCCCTAGTGTTCATCATGGCGTTGTGTCTGATGTGCCTCCTACAGGTTTGCTCGCTTTACAGGATCGTGATTTTTTTTGCTTAGTTAAATGGTCCAACTCCAGTGGCTGTGCCAGGATTAACTGCCAGCCATTGGTGTGAGCATAGGCAAAGATTCTTTGCAGGGGATTTGGGGGCCGCAGGGCAATTTCTCCACTTTGTTTCATGCATCATGTGTCTGCAGTTAGGCATCTTTGTTCTCTGTGGTCTGAACAATGCGTCTTTGAGTGCTGATACATTTGTCTTAAATTTTATGTGGGGGAGCGCAGATTACTTCAACTAAAATGGCAAAATAGCAGCATATTTTACACTTGGTTGCAGATGTTTTTCCTAGATATGTTTGTAGTAGGCGGTGGTATGCATTAGTATTGGCCATCATAGTTACTGCTGTAAAGCAAGGGGAGTGGGGTAAAAGTAAACCTGCTTGATTCATCAGTTTAATTCAGTTAGTGATTGTTACATCCTTGGATTATTTTGCTTTGTAAATAAACAAATTTTGTAAACTTGTAAATATAGTCACTCCTGCACCCAAACCCCTGTCCTGATGGCTGTATTCCCCCTCTGCAGCCTCACCCACACACAGTGTGCTGTCCCTGTTGGCTTCCGCCGATGTTACAAAGCACCGTCTTGTAACAGTGATCCAGTGTTGGGGGTATTTACACTGGTCTGAGATGCATACAGCATCAGCTGTTTTGAGTTTGGAGGTCTTAATTAAGTGATCTTGTTAGCACTGGCTCTGTGAGGCACTCAACCAGCATTTCAGAACTGTTATTGGATTAATGTTCTGTTAACATGTTTGTTATACATCTTCAGAAGATTCACTGTACTGGAATCTGCGGTTTTACCCTTCTGAGAGCACGCTGCCCTAACCCTGCCTATGGGTCCTCGTTTTGCTTTCTGTGTTACTCCTTGTTTGGCACCTTGTTTAAACGGACTCATCTGAGGAAACACACCCACAGGTGTGGCCTCTGCATTAGATGAAACATTAGTACTGGGGCAGCTGAAAAGTAATGCGCACTTACTAATAACTCACACATGGAAAGAGATATTCAAATGAGACAAACAAGGCATGGAAATTACATTTTTTTGGCTTTAAGAGCTTACGTTGACTTTTTAAATTTGGGAAGAAGTGAAAATCGCAGGGTGCCAAAAAAGAGGGACCTTAAGGGAATTAATTTCACCACAGATGATGAAATGAAGGATGCAGAGAAATCGTGGATGAAAGAAAGACTGCCAGAATTCTTAATTGACGGGATGAAAAATGTATAGCAGTAAACGGTGGCTACATTGAAAAGTAGTTACGCTCTTGTAGCCAGTAAAATGTAGTTTGCAAGTTACTAGCGAGTGTGCATTACTTTTCAGCTGCCCCTCGTATGTTAGAGAAAACAGATTTCAGGGATGGAAATGCTTAAACAGGATGCCTGTTAATAACATGGCTCACAGGGTCTTTCTTTCAATCAAGAAGTAATATTTAAGCAGTAATGTGGAGATACCAGTCCTCCTAAAGTGTGCTTAATAATTGTGGGAACACGGAGCCATGATGTGTGAGGCAACAGCAATACCAACTGGGTGACCAGCCCCCTCCTAGCTCAAACTTCATAATTTTATTTTTCAGGAGCACATTATTAATCCCTGGGCCCCCAGAGGTTTTTTTTCTCCACACTGC
>JABJVR010005137.1:0-13882 GCA_025773905.1 Chitala chitala | reverse complement strand
AGAGCTGTGCGAAATGTATAACTTTTATTGATATGCATATCGTTGATACGTATCGTGTATCGACTGAGTATATCGACAATATGTATCATATCGTTTTGATCTACCGATATATAGCCCTAATGGATATGGGTGTCTTTGTGCTAGTGTGTGTCTGATGCACGTCTCCGATCTGTCTCCTGCGTTAGAATCCGTATATAACCTCAGAGAGGAGAACAGGCAGCTGAGGAAAGCCCATCAGGATGTCCATACCCAGCTACAGGATGCCCGGGTGAGGGGCGGCCCAGGGGGCTGCTGTCAAACAGCATGGGAGCAATGGTCATCGAAAGTGATTAGATGACACCTGAGGCTTGACGGACAAGAGTTCATTTAGAGTGCCCAGCTAATTAAATGTGCCGTGATGGAATACACTGTGTTCTTTGGAGTGTGTCTGTTTTGTTCTATGTGTTGTAATGTGTGTGCAAAACGTTTGTCACTTTTAATATTCTGTTTGTCAGTTCTCCAGAAACTAGTTTGCACTGAAGGTGTCTTGGTGATAGCTTGAAGATAGCATAAGAAATATATGTTCAGAATTTTTTTATTTATTTATTTTTTAATTATTGAACTTTGTCATCAATACTCCATTTGCGAAATGTCCAACATAGCTACAGCACAAGGATTTAAAGGCGTCACATGACCAGCTTGCACTGACACTAGAAGACCACAAGAGTGCGCTGGCGGCTGCTCAGGTCAGAGGATGACACCTGGGGGGCGGGTGGGACTGAGTGATGGTCTCGCTGTTCTGGTTCTCTCCAGCCGTTGGTGCATGAGGCGCATGGTGCATTCTAATGATGAGACACAAAGGCTGGCCATGTGGGGGCGGGGGGGGGGGGCACTCACCATTCTGTGACCGTTTACTCTTTTCAGTGGGAAGCTTGGCTTCATGTTATTGACACACTCATACCCCCCCTTCTCTTTTCAGTTTTTCTCTGTTTCATTGTTCCTATTTCTGACTTTCTTCTCTCAGTTCTCCTGTATCTATCATCCAACTGCTCTGCTTTCACATGCAGAAATTCACATGCTGGCTGACTGGTCACTCCAATTTGGTTCAGATTTTACTCCACCCAGTTTCATAGCTTCTTTATTTAGTAAATAAGGAAGTCTAACAGTGAACAAACTGTGTACACTTGATAAATTACTCCTGCAGATGCCTTAAATTGCTAAATCATCTACTTGATAGGGGGCAAACGATGCCTTTTAACTTTACGGCATTTTTACAGTAGCGTTACATATAATTTAGTTTCCATAGTGTCAGCAGGCTCTTATGAAATGACTAAGATAAAAGGCTGCAGCAGTAAGAAAGGAGTGATTTGACGTAATGCTGGGTCTAGTGAGAAATGAACATAATTACATTTTGTGCTTCATTCTGTTCCTCATCCTTTGCTCAGATGAACTGTCTATCTTTGTGGTGGGGGGAGTTGGTGTTTAGGTGCAGGTGATGTAACCTGGAGGTGACACTGGGCCTAATCTCTGTTATTTCTTATCCGTAGGCTACTGCAGTTTGCTCTGCATGCATGCGGTTATCCCTGTGCATTGACCCGCGACCTCTGACCCTTTAACCTCAGAGCCTGGATGGGGAAATTGAGCTTGATTGGCTGTGTGTGCCTGCCTGGTGCAGAATGCAGAAGACGCTGCTACTAACTCTCTTCACTATCCCTGAATTAAACCTCCCATTTGCCAGTTCAAAGCAAGTTTTTCTTTTTAAAAATCCTTCTATATTCTACATGTGGTTGCATCTCTTTCTCACTCGCTTCCAGTGAAATGCAGACTCCTATTTGTGCCATGCACACCATTTTTCAGCTGTGATATGCTGAACATAATGTTGCATGTGGACCTAAACTGTGTATTTGTGGTTTTTTTTTTTTTTTTTTTTTTAAATGCAGAAGTCATGTTTGTGTGTCTTTTGGATTTCACCATTTAGCAGTGTCCTTATAGTTTTGTACTTTTAATTCTGTCACATTTGGAGGTGAAGGACAAACATGTAACTTGTCCAGCACAGCATTTCTGAGTGGTTTTTCACAATTTTTTCGGCCTCTAAATCCACTTCCTGTTGTCACGGTTCTGTTGCGCGGCTATCTCTCCCGTGTCCTGTTAAGGTCCATGTGGACGAGCTGAAGAAGCTGAAGGAGACGCTGAACAGGCAGTCCGCTCTGCGGCATGCTGAAGAGCCCCCTGCCCCGGGTCACACTGTGAAGGCCGAACATCTGCCTGACCACAGGGAGGGGATTGAGGCTCACCAGGAGATCGACGCTAACACGCAGGTACACCTGCTGGGTCATCAGTCGGTCACCTAACAGAGCAGACTTTATGCATTTCTGAAATTTGTGGGACATGCTGGTTCTGCAGGTGCGGCACGGTGAAACTGGGAAGGAGCAAAATGGCCAAGGGGTGACTGCTGCGCCCCAGCATGCACTGGGGGAGAAGCCACGGGAGGAGTGGGCTCGGCAGGACCGAGCCCAGGAGGAGGAGCAGCAGAGGGAGCTGGTAGAAGAGGAGATGGCCCAGGCGGGACAGGCCCAGGAGGAGGAGGCTGAAGAGGAGGAGGAGGAAGCACAGCACAACCAGCCTGATGAAAATGCCCACGATCAAGAGCAGAATCACTACAAATTGGCAGTGGTAAGGGAAAATGAATGCAAGAAAAACAGAAATGACTGCCTTTAGCACATAGAGAATCAGCTTCAGTGTTTCTGTTCTTAACCCCTCCCCCACCAGTTCCTTTCATTGGAGGGTTTGCGGTGTCAGTCGTCTGTTTGCGTGACCAATAACCAGCGGAGTCATGCCTTGTCCTTGGGGTTCTGTCTGTAGCAGGAGCACAAGCGGCAGCCAGGAGTAAATCAGGGTAAATCCCCGTATGAGCAGCAGCTAGAGCAGCAGCGTCTGGCGGCACAGCAAGAGGAGGAACGCCGGCAGCTGCAGCTCCGCCAGGAGAGCCTGCATCAGCAGCGTCTGCATGAACTGCAGGAGAGGCAGCAGCATCGGCGTGAGCTGCAAGAGAGGGAGGAGCGGCAGCAACAAGACCGCAGGGAGCAGCATCTTGTGGAGGAGCAGCTAAGGTGTGGGGTCGAAGGTCGCAAGAGTTCTGTCTGATTTTATAAATGTTTTTCTGGTACTTACTTATTGGTGGTATTTCCTCTACCGTAATGTTTATTTCATGCTGCCGTTGAAGCTTGTCTGGCCTATGTTTTGCAGGCAGAAAAATCAGTATGATAACTTTGATGCAGATGTTGTTCAGGGTGAAGAAGACCATCAGAGGAACAAAGAGAGAGGTGAGGACTGATGTTGATGTACAAATGCGTCTCTCCGAGTTCCCCTGCAAACTGCACTGGGCATCTGTTTTCTGCAGTTGCACCAACCCTGCAGCTGACATGAATGTTAAAAAAGAAAAAAAGCCAGACTGAAGCTACCACTTCAGACCAAAGTCCCTTTCTAAACCAGGACTGACATTTTAAATCATTGGAATCCCTCAGGTTTCACTGCTGATGATGTTTGAAATTACAGTCCCTCCTGTGCTGCATAAATGAACACTTGCATGGAACTTGTGCACTGTGATTCGGTACGTTACAGAGGAAGACTCCAAGACTCAACATGAGAGGGAACAGGAACATGGAGAGCACCCAGAAGAGCACAAGCAGCATCAGGAGGTTGGGGCATTTCTTATTTACCATCTTTTCTATGGTTGCTGTCCCTGGGGGGTTGTTACTAGCAGTTGTTAGTACAAAAATATTTCTGGCCTTTTCATTTTCAAGGAATTTATTTCAGGTTAAATGAAACGCATGTCCTGAACTGCTTACTTCAGAATATTTGTACTGTTTTTCACTTCAGCTTCACTCTGGCTGCTCTGTCCTCACTTTCATGTGTGAACACACACGGGCGCACACACATGCACACGGACACGCACGTCCACGTGTGTGTGTGTGTGTATAAATAAAAAAATATGGGGTGTGTTTGTGACTTTCTTGTTAGTTAAAGAGCTAGTACGTCCTTTTGTGGGTTGACGTCCAGTGTCGTCTCTCACCACCACACCGCTCCCTGTCTCCCTTCAGAGGCCGCCCGAGGAAGAGCTGAATCCTGAGGATGACCCTAACAACCAGGGCGAGGATGAGATGGAAGAAGCTGAAGATCCCCAGGCAGGGGAGCCTCCACAGCAGCCCGCTCCAGACGAGCAGCTGGTGGTGAGATGTCTGCCTCTCTGCATTTCTTGGGGGGCGGGGAGAGCCATCGTCACTGACCATGTGCCTTGCTTTCTGATTGACAGATGGCAGGAAACCCAGACCAGCAGGAGGACAACCTCGATGAGCAATACCAGGAGGAAGGCGAGGATGAGGTAGCTTCACAGAACTGCATGTAAACAGGAAAATGTAACAGGACCCAGTTACTGTTTAGCCATTGGAAGCCCCTGTGCAGTCTAATGGTTACCAGCTTTACAAAATTGCACCAATTAATTTATCATCCACAGGTCCAGGAGGACTTAGCAGCTGCCCAGAAGCGAGAGGAAGAGGAGGAAGAGGACCCCTACAATGAAGAAAATGTAGAGCATGTACGTTTTTGAGAATTTCTTGGGTAGATGCGTTCTTGGATAGATGGAAGTTCCCAGAAATGGTTGCCTTTTGATTTTGTTCCATTTTCGTTTTAACCAGTTTAGCAGTTTTTTTTTTTTTACAGTACAAACAGTTATGGAGAGGCTTCATATATCTAGGAATCTGTACACTGATATGAGAATTGTTCTTGGTGTTATAATTAATTAACTTCAAAAAGCTATAGCCGTACCATATTGTGGGCCCAGTGTAGCCATTCAGCTGCTTGACTCACTTAACTAGCTACAGAAGAACAGTGTGTTTAAGGTGCTCTCTTGTTTTCTGTTCCCTACATTTCTTTGATCTGGACTTAATCCAGATTTCACTGAAGGCGCTGCTGCGTTTTTGTTGAGTACGATTTAAAGATTTCCCCGGTTTCACAATGTGCCGACTAGGGAAAAATTAAAGCGGGGCTCACGTATAATGATGGAGCTCATTGTTGTAGTTGTATTAATCTGACTGGAAGTAAAAGGGTTAGAACAAAGGGCTTGCGGTCTGCTTTGAGCTAAAGTGCTCTGAATGGGACTTCGGCTGACTTGCCAGTTGCTGAATCTGCAGAAATGTTCCATTAGCATAGAGGTGTTCTGTTTCAGGTCTTGCATAATGTTGTTCCACAACATACAAACTTCTAATGTATGTTGCATTGAATGGTACAGCTATATATCTTAAAAAATATATATATAAATAAACGTTCCAATTGTAAATGCGTATTTATTGGAAAGAATGCCAGTTGAAACTATTTTGGTCAATTAGGTTTATTCATGCCCTGCCGTGGGTTGGCACCCTGTACGGGATGTCCCCTGCCCTGTTCCCTAGCCTGCCTGGGATAAGCTGCAGACCTCTGTAACCCTGAACGGGACAAGCAGTTGGGCAATGGAGTGGAGGTTCATTTGTGAACTGGCACCTCAGTTTGTCTCGTATCACACTGTTTACTGCACATAATCAAAAAAAAAAAAAAAAAAAAACAGGGCATCTTAATTCAGGGATTCGTTAAGGGGAATTTAAGGAAATGGGTATTACAAGGCAATTTGTGCTGAAAATGATCTGAAACCCATTTGATTATCCTTCCCAGTGGGAAATAACAAATTTATCACAATTATTCATGAACGCTGTATTATAAATGCATGGGAACCTGATGTCTTTAATCCAGTTTAACCAGAAGATAAACATTTTTTTAAGAGGGTTGTAAGCAAGAAACTGAAGTTGTCACTGTATATGAAATCAGAGCTTTGTAAAAAATCAATTACTGTGATTAAGTGATAGTAAGATTATATGAAAATATATGTTGTGAATGCCTTCAACCTAGTTGTTGGAAAAACTGTAATGTTTAAGAACTTTACTCCTAGAAAAGGCTTAGTACTGTTATGTGTACCAGCAGTGCACCAATGTAATTCAACCAAACTTTAAGTAGGTTGAGGATGGGTGGAAATACAGGGGCAATATGTCACCTTTAACTCGTATAAATAACATCAGCGTGTGTTCGCATCTGCACGCTGACTCTGTAACTGTAGCCTGCCATGACTTTAACTCAGCTGCAGAAACAGGATCAGTTACAGCCCTCTCTTCCTTCGTGTTTGGTTACTGCTGCCTACTTCTGACTTTGGGTAGTCAGCAATATTGCCAAGTAGCTGATGTCCACCAGATGCAGCCATGTAGAGCAAAATGCACCTTCTTTCAGTTCTATGTTTGTATACAGTACACAATAAAATGTGTTTCTTGCCAAGTCCTAAAATTAGGAAAATTCCTCTCAGATTGACGAACTGCATAAATTGCTTGTGAGTTCCTTGCTGACGTCTTTTCTTGATGTGGTGTTCCACATCACCAGACTGCCAGAAGTTCAGCTTTTATAGAGGTGACCACACCACTCTGTGAATTATAAAGCAAATTAGCATATCATCAAAGGTTTCTGCATGTTGGCTTGCTTTCGTTGAGTAATTACAGTTGTGCTCCCGTATCCACGGGTATAACCTTCAAAGCTCTACTGCGGTTGACTAGAACCACTGATAAGAGCCGACGCCTTGTATATAAATTATTTATTTATTTATTTATTTATTTTTACCTTTTTGGTGATATTTACTTCATGTTTCTGCATCTGTGCATCTCTTTGAACTCTCATGAGACTCAGAGTTGAAGAATACCCATTGGTCTTCAGGAATGCCAAACACTGGCCTGAAGAACCAATGAAGAGCTATGATGTTGACAGGAAGTCTCGGGTTTGGGAGTTAGAGTATAAAAGCGATTTCCTGAAAGACAAGTTGCTGCTTATTTAATTGGAGGAGCGTGTGCATTCTTTTCAACAACTGTCAGACATTTTTTTCCCTAGAGATGCACATGTGGTTGAAACATCTCAGTAATTGTATACAAATTGTAGTGGTGTTGTTGTAGTAGGTGTAGGACTGACTGTGGACATACTCCATTTAGTATGGTAGTTTTTTCATCACTGTGCAGTGTGATAGAATTCATGTACATTTTTGTTAGCAGCAAGCAAGAGATCATAAGTAGAACTAACCTGTTTGCCCTTGTCTGCTCTGCCATGTTGTTTCCCGACGACTAGCATGATGCAAAGCAGCAGGTCGGCCCTGGCAACACTGGCAAAGGGATCAGGAAAGGCGGGGAAGCCCAGGAAGAGAACTACGAAGAGGAAGATGGGGACGTGGAAGAGGAGGAAGGGGCAAAGGATACACGAACCAATCGCAGGGCAGAGATGTGAGGGATGTGTTTCAATGGGCAAAAACAAAAGGCCTTCTTCTGAAGATCTTGCTTCCCTCAGGAATTTGAAAAGCCTTCCTTAGTTTATTTTTTTCTGAAACAAAAAGAGGAAAATACATGTCTGAATGTTCCCCTGGCCTGGACATTGCCTAGTATGTCAAATATGTTTATTCTAGGATGTTAATCCATTTGCATCCATCTTGCTTTGAGACCGGTGCCCTCTTCTCTCCTACGTGGACTTTGGAGTCGCATCACACTGAGGGAGTAAATGACTGTGTGTTGTCTGCCTTTTGTCAGGCTGACTACCATGCCATTTTTTTAAACCCTTGAAGTCTGTCTGTGTTAATTGCAAAGTGTAGTAAATACTTGTTGGAGACTGGCGTGTAAGCAATTAAGACGGTAATCTAACGAGTTGTATGTTACTGTGCTTTTAGAACTTTATACGAAGGGGTGAAGGCTGTGCTTTTTTTGTACTTTGTGTTTGAGGCTTTATTTTTGACAATGAATGCTCATGCCAGTATTGTGCAAGCACAGCTGGAGGGGATATGAAATTAAAACAACCACTCGTTTAACTAGTCAGGCCACAAGACAATGCCAGTCAACGAAATGTATCCAAGAATGAGTGTGTTCTACTACTGAACCTGGCAGATGGTGTGTGATTAAAAGAACCGTTCTAAGGTTCATCTGTTTTATGCCGTCTTCCAGCAGTACAGGTGCGCACTAGGACACGCGTACATAAGCAGGCCAGCACATACATGCACATGAGTGAGGAGAAATGCATGTGTATATGCAAGATCTTGCCTGCACACACACACACACACTACATAGTGCAGTACATGTATATTTTTCTTCTTGTGGATGTGTAAAAAATTTTATCTGCCAGGCAGGCAATATAAAAGATCTTTAGCTTTGTACGGGTATGGACATAGGAAAGCTGTTGGCATTTTGAAGCAGGGCTGTGTTTACTCAGCAACTTTGTAAGGGTGTGGCTGTCTCATGTTCCTATGAATAGACAAGTCCCGTTATGTCGACTGTAAATTGTCATCGTTACACAATTGCACGGCTACAAGGTGCGAAGTTCTGCAGCTGAGCACGCGTTCGTAGCATTAGTGTCTCTCGCCTAGCAGCAGAAAAATGTGCTGTATATTTTCCCATGAATAATTGAACAGCGATCTCCTTTTACTTCATGCAGTATTTACGGACCATTGTAACGCTGGCACAAAGCTAGCAGAGCAGACGTATTTGAGATGCTAACGGAGGACACGCCACACAGGAGGCAGTCTTGCGCTCGGAGCTTCTCAGCGTTTCCGTTCTGAATGTTGCTGCAGACCTTCTGCACCGTTGGTGTTCGGTATCCAAAATACCATGCTATAGTTATTATTTTTTTTTTTTTTCCTTTTCATTTATATATACATATGTATCTGTTTAAATGTATAAACATCTATATACCATTTCCCATTTTGACTTTAAGAATGTCAATGTGTTGAGGTGTACAATACTTAGTAATGTTATGTCATTCTGTATTATGTACTTTTTTTTTTTTTTTTTGCATTCCGATAATGCATTTTTTAATTTATTTCGGAACACCAGTTGTAATATCCTGCCTTGTCTTTTCAGGTCGTTTTGAATGTCCCGCAAATTATTCAGATGATATACAGAGCCACAGCGCTTGAGAATCAGATGTTACAGTTACTCGTACTGCTGTAAAATGTATAGATGAAAAATGCAGTTTTGTACATATTTTTTTCGACACCTGAATAATCCTGTTTAAGAAATGTTTTGTACTTAAAATGCATATTGCATCTCACTAAAGATAAACACCTTTAAGGAATAAAACTGGTGAAGGGATACATGTTTTGTGTGTTACTTTTGTAGTTTATTCTGGTCTGTTTTGGGACTGGAAAATAAAGCTCCACAAAACTCGCTTCCTTATGGAAATCTGAGAATTTTATGCCGCACATTAAGTATAGCTGCAAAATGAATCAGTGTGCTATTTATAAGGCAAAAATGCTTAATTGAAACTGTTGGCAACTTGAGCAGATCTTATGTTGTCATGGTAACTGATATAATGCATTTCTTGTTGAAAAAGCTGAGCTGTAACCTAGTGTTACAAAACCCTTCTGCGAAGTATAGGAATGTGAATTTGTGAACTCTTCACTTACTGTAAAAACACAATCCACACTCTTCGAACTCCTCCCCACACACACTTCGGGCTACAGTGAGATACATATTGTAAGTGTGGGTGTGTTTATATAATGCATATGCTATAGTTTCTATTGCTAGTCTTTAGATATATAACTTTTGAATAATGTACTGTAATTTCACAACCGTTGTTTTACAGACCAGGAGTACTGTTCAAATTGTATGAGAAACAAGCTGTTCAATTGTAATAAACCTTTATCTGTGCAAATGCTTAATCTACCTCTCGTTTGCATATACCGATACCGCAAAACAAATTGAGGTAGCAACTTGACTCTATGCGTGTTTGATAAGAATACCGGTCTGCAGAGATCACTGTCAAATCAGGTGTTACGGGAAACTGGGGCCAATGGCAGCGACGGATCAAAGTACGCTATGTGAGCAAATGTGCAAAACAGCGCTGCAGCTCTTTGAATGATCCCGCTTAAGGAAATTCATCCTGGATCAAATATTTACTGTTATTGTATTGCACCTTAACGTGGTCCATAAACACGACTGCCCGTGAATGATGATGCAACCGCTGTATATTCTTGCTTTGATTGTCATTGCGTGTACGTAAGAGTGGGCTTCTTAAGTGTGTGTGTGTGTGTGTGTGTGTGTGTGTGGGCTGATGCTAAAATAAAGAGTGGTGCTGTGTCAACGCAGGTATACCGTGATGCCTGCTGTCCTGAAACAGTATCGTGGCTGATTTTTATCTCTCGGACACTTGGAAATCAAGAATCGAGTGATGCCACTCCTGGTTCAACAGCTAAATGGAATTACAACAGATTCGAAGAAGCTGATTTGCTTTTGTACATTCCTAATTCTACATTTCCATGTACAAACAATGGCATTCACATAGAAATGTGATTATTTTGCAAATAGAAAAAAAACCTTTATTTTTCCCTCATTATCCATACTGTAGCATATTGAAATGATGACATTTTACTTAAGGATGGCCAGAGAGTCAAAGACCCTTGTCATTATTAGACAACATGTTTGCATAAACGCCTTTGCAGATGAAGCAGTGCAAGTATGCGGAGTGTATCGTTCATTGGAATGGCATGAGGGACACACAGAGAGGCTAGGCCACGGGTGGCGATAACGGTCGTGGAGGGCCTCAGTGGGTGCATGTTTTTGCTTCAGCCAATTTCTGCTTTTAATTGAACCTTAATGTCAACTAAACATTATTGACATTTTTTGTACCATTACTGGGTCGATCTAGAAATTCTCACCAAGCTTTATTCGTTCTTATTAAGAATTTTAAAATTCTTCATGACATAGACTTACTGATATTGCTACTTAATATTTAACTGTTATGATATGTATTAATCAATTTCTTGTGAATAATTAAGTCACTGCACCTGATAGGGCGTTCTTTGTCATTGGCACCTTTCATTTGTGTAACTTATTTTCCCCAAACATTCAGACAACTAAACACAGACAGATGTAAATGACCAATAAGAATAAAGATACATAATGATGTAACTGATATCAAAATGAATGAACTGGCTGAAACAAAAACCCGCACCCACTGCAGCCCACCTGGACTGTCACTGCCCACCCCTGGGCTAGGCACAAGCACCAGTCACCCTGTGTCTCCCAGTCACAGGATGGTGCACATTCTGGAAGTGGCTGGAGGTTTGTGTGGCTCAGAATCTTCTGGCAGCTTGGGGATTCCATCGAGGACCTGGAGCTTTGGCAAGCAGGAGAACACCCTGCGTATTCAAGAGAGACAAGCGTGTTAGACTTGCAGAAAAAAAATGTGTGCAAACTTGCCCACAGTGACAGAGGAAAATGACCCAGAAAACGTGAATACTGATAACATAATAAAACTGAACTAATATGCTCCATTGTTGAAAGTTTTGCTTCTTCTTGATACTGAATTTTATGTGAACTGAGACAGGATAATATTCTGTTATAATAATGTGTTTGTTTAGGCCTATATCTCTTTTGAGATGGTTTACTATAAATAGTCCTTCTGTTGTATATCAAAGAGAAAATGCTGTGCGATATTTGTATAAAATTAGGGCACCCTCCCAAGAGCTCACTAAAATTAGGGCACCCTCCCGAGAGCTCACCGTGCACGGTAATCTTGCAGAAAAGCGCAGGGGTTCCGACAAAGTGTGAGGGACTGGAGAGGCGTGGCTCCCAGCAGGACCAGCTCTCCTAGTGTCCCAATGTTATTTTCTGAGAGGACAAGGTGCTGGATCTGTGGGATCTTTGGCAACTGCTGAACTGAGGTCAGATAATTTCTGTGCAGATTCAAGCTTTTGCATCTATGATAACACATCAGAAAAACATTTTTTTAAATAACCTATATGAAATGCATCAAAAAGCATACCTTAAAAACTTTTTAAAAATCTTTTGTTGAATAAATTCTGCACTCAAGATTTTGGGCAATGCACCTTGGCAGTCGGACAGAACTCAAGTCAGTCAGTGCGTTGTCAACTAGCTGTAGGTTCTCCACGCGTATCAGCCTGCGCAGGATTCGAAAGAAGTTCTCCAGCTGGTATGGATCACCAAGATCCTGGAAGGACAGGTTCAGCTCCTGTTGCGGAGGAGTAGGCAATATTACACAAGCACTACATCTTAGCACTACATTTTGTCTTTTTGAATTGTTACACAAAGATGATACAAAGGTGAGACCTGGTGACACAAATGTCAAGCCTTAGAAGGCCTACAAGTATTAGCCTGTTTACTTTTAGACAAACTCAAGGTGTAAAGTGTGATCCCATGATAGGGAGGGTCTCTGTGATACTGTGTCCTAGCAAATGCTGACAGGTTTTTTTCTCCTCACCACACAGTTCTCCCAGTTCTCCTTAAGCCTGTCCTCCCACCTCTGATGCTCATCCATCCTCCTCCTTCTCCTCCTCCCCCCATCGCCAAGGAAACCCTCCCCTTCCCCTGGAAAGATCTCTTCCTCAGGTGGACCTACGTGTTACACACACAGTGCCAGTTTAGTTTTGCAATGGTAATTAACTCAGTGGGGCTGCAGAGCCAGGACAGGAAATTTGGCATGCCTTCACCTTCTCTGACCCTGGGGCAGATGAGCTGGTTTCCTCTGACATCACATTCATCTAACTTGTGCCACAGGAGGTACCTGAAATGGCTGGAAGGCAACTGTGAGAAAATAAACAGGCTGGGGGCTTGTCAGCATGAATCAGTTACCATTTAAACCACATGAGAAAGTAGAACAATCAAATCTGCTTTTTTTTTTTTCCTGATTTATCATTGTAGTAAGACCACCAAGCCTAATGTTAAGATAGTTTTGTGTTTTTCATCTGGCACCATCTGTGTTTCCATCCCAGTTTGGATGAAGGCAGACAATGCCAAAGATCTCACAGGTGTGGAAGTGATGCCAGAGTCTGGACTCTGTTCCGCTAAGACCCTCTCTTGGGATGGTCTGGCCAGCGGGGAGGTGGAGTGTGGAAGGTCAGAGGACTGTGAGGAGTGGGACTTGGGGAAGCTGTTGGCATCAGTAATCACACCTGAGGAACTGAGACATATACATCATTATAACAAGCAGGGAACCATAACACAGACACTTTGTTAACCAGTGTTGTGTAAAGTATATGAAAGACACACTTTAGTAAATGTTCAGATATTTTACTGTGAAAATACTTAAGGAAAAGTAAAAGTTACCCATTGTAATATTACTTAAGTAAAAGTATCTGTTATTAATTGTACTTAAGTGCCAAAAGTAGTTTCTGAATAAATGTACTTAAGTATTGAAAGTAAAAAAATATCTGACCGAATTTGAAGAATTCCATATTTTTTTGTAGTGCCTTCTGTTCCAAATTATTAATTATTGCACCAATTATTAAAATTTAAACAAATACACACACACACACACACATATATATAACACACACACACATACACACATATATATATATATATATATATATATATATATATATATTCAGTGCTTCTTGGCAAGCACAGGAGGGGCTTCACTCGATATAATAAATCCTTCACGCTAAGAAAGGAGAACACCTCTTGGAGATACAGTCACGGATGGTGTGACTCATTTTAGGCAGGAGGTGTTGTTGGAGAAGTTATTCTAACAAATGTAGCAGGTAATGGGGCAGCATCACTGCTGCTAGAGGGGGATGCTGCTGCATCCATGGTACCTTCTTTCTGCTGCTCTTTTGACCTGTCCGAGCTTGTTATGCTGTTTTTTTAGTACAAAATTTTTGTACTAAATAACAAAAAATAAAAATGCCAAGTGGGAAATGTATCGCAGTAAAAGTATACATTTTATTCAACGAATGGAGTAAAGTCTATGGAAAACTCAACTAAACTCCCAAACTTTTGTTACATTATACCACTGTTGTTGACCTCCTTATTCACTCGTTCATTAGTATGAACTAAACAGACTA
>JABJVR010005135.1:0-13883 GCA_025773905.1 Chitala chitala | reverse complement strand
CTCCGGTTTCCTCCCACAGTCCAAAAACCATGCAGGTTAGGTTGATTGGTGTGCGCGCTCTGTGGTGAGTTGGTGCCCCACCCTGGGTGTCACCTGCTCTGCGCCGTATGTGCTCTGGGATGGGCTCCAGGTTTCCCCGTGACCCTCACCAGGAATAAGCGGTTAAGATAATGGATGGATGGAGTACTTGAGAACAAAGTGAAAGTTCAAACTACAAATGGAGAGTGGCCAACATCTTATTCGATTGCGCAGGAACTGACAACACACCCACGTAGTTCCATGACTAGATGAGGCTTTAATTAAAAATACCTTTGTTATTTTATCCAGCTGTGCTGGCTGATGTATCACTGCGGCTGTTCTGAGAATGCATCCCTAAAAAGGGCACAGCTGCTGTCTGTGTCGATATTGCAACACGCAACCGTTCAGTTAGAGAACCAGTTTCATCAGCAGTTGCTGATGAAAGATCCTGTGTTGAATAAAAGGAAGTGATTGTCAGAGGAATACAGTGGTGTTGTTCCTTGGTTCCTCAGAGGAGGGTTTGGAGGTGAGCGCCCAGAGTTCACCAGTAGTTCAGAATGCTGGTGCTATGGCGACCTCACCTCTGAAAGAGCCCCTGTTGTTTAATGACAACACAGTTGCGTTCTGTCTAAAACTTACCTCATGTATATATACACGTCACCTCACTGCTGAACTGGATAAAGGGACGTCCACATCCAGCTACCTCACCTCACTAGGACAAGAAAGCCCCAAAATGTGTATTATTTATGTATTTACTTATTATTTACTTATCTATTTGGGGGCCTTCTTCTCTTAGTGACGTGAATATATATATATATATATATAAATGTGCGTATATATATATATATATGTGCGTATATATATATATATATATGTGCGTATATATATATATATATATACGCACACATAAGAAGGGCTTCTTCCCTGAAATGTTTGTGTTTACGTCTCAATATTGAAGTTCATGGTAGAGTGCTGTCCTTTTGTTTTATAGACAATAAAAGTTTTTTTGTTTTGTTTTGTTTTCAGTTTGTCTGGATTCAATGCCAAATTCTTAACAAAAATAAAATAAAAAAATGTTTGTACCTATTTATTGAGCTAAAATAGGTTAATTTTTTGCCCGAGCCACACAAGTATTAATAAGATGCATACATACAAGATGCAAAATACAAGTGTTTAATTTAATATCAACAGTGGCATGTAGCTGTATATAGGCTACAATTTTAGTTTGAATATTTAAAACCACAAACTTTATATATATATATATATATAAACAAAAACTGCTATACAACGTGTATTACGACCAGATGTTGGTGGCTTGTTGATTGTGAACAATGGACACGTGACCAACGTTCTTTAAGACTGATGACTTTGGCGGCAGTGCTGCAGGAAGTCACAGTATAGCTTCTCTGTGCCTAGGGAGGGGGAGCGCCCGTGCTGAGGTGCATAAAGGGACGTTCACATCCAGCTCCCTCTACTGGACAACAACGGGAGTGCTGTTCTCTGGCTCTCACTGTGGCGTTCAGACACATATTACATAGGTCATAATTGTGCTACAAAGTGATTACCACTAAAAAAGATATACAAGTAAAATATTTAACAAATTTGATTTTGTTAAACTATATTTTTTTATGAACACTATAGCGGGAAGTTGCTTGGGACTTGAAAAAACAGTACCGGATAGAAAGGAGCTAGCGGGGTTCAAATGTGGGTCATCACTGCCCATGCAGCGCACCAGACAAGAGAATTAGCCCACTGAACAAAAACAAATTACTAGCTCTGGGAGCTAATCAAACTCTTGTCCCAACCTTGGGGGGGGGGGGGGGTGACGTGACATCAGCATTAATGCAGCAGTTGCTACACTATACCCCCCCTCACTAACCCCACGTCAACCTCATCCACCCTTGGCTGGAACAATTTCATCCCATTCTGACACCACTGTAACAAACCAAGGTAGCCAGCAGATTTTGAACCCAAGTCGTTTTTGAACCCATGCAGCACACCAGAGAGGAAGACTAGCCTTCCCGAACTCTTGCCCCAACCCTGGGGGTGAGAGAAACACAAGAAGGACCTTCTTTAAGTTCACCTGAGAACACAGAAACGATGTATTCAATTAAATTTTGCTAAGTCAGGGAGAAGATATTAAACATGAATGCCATAAGATGAAATGTTTTTCGTTTTGTGAGACGTTAAGTGCAGGATAGGATAATTTTAAAAATGTATTTAAATTTTTTTCAATGCGTAGGAAGAGTTCTATCTTCAATAGTTCTTTTTATTATCGGAAGAGGGTGACGGCTGAGCTTGCGGAGGTAGTAAAAAAGTCCTTTCACCATGGTGGGACCACTGAGCTGAAGGTCTTTGTTTGGGATCTTTTGCTGTGCGGTGTTGGGACCACTTGACGTCGATCACTGGCTGAGCACAGTGGGCAAGAGGGATTGTAGACCTGGATGAGTGTGTTCAGGTGGGGAGGTGCTGCTGGGTCCACCACTCTGTAGAGTCAGAGCCTTGAACCTGATGTGGGCAGCTACAGGGAGCCGGTGCAGGGATATAAACAGGGGTGTGGCCTGTGTCCTCTTGGTGATCAAAAATAAGACGTGCTGCTGCAATTTGGATCTGGAGAGGTTTGATATCAAATATGCAAAATTGCATAAAGTTTACTTCAAGTTGTTATATACCACATTCGCAATATTATCATTGGTGTACACAATAGTGACCTAACATTTTGTGTCAAGGTTGATACTACCAAATGCTTTTGCAAAAATATTTAATTTAGCACCATATAATGTTTTAACTCTATAACGCCAACTGTGTCATATTTGCTACATGAGTTTCTGGGACTTGTAAAGGATTTTTTTTTATTTTGACAGAAGGTCCAACAAACACTTCAGTTTCAAGAGTTAGATTTTTCTGGCTATTATTTGATGTAGCGGGCTTAATGACACCTGCGATTTAATTACATCTGTGCGAGAGATCCAAAGCAGTACACTTGCAGCACACTTGCAGCACGGTACAGCCCTATCTTTGTCGTTTCAGCGGAGCGACCCTTTGCTGGGTTGTGCGTCATACCGGACAGTATTTAATGACGGACTCGTGCAGTGTTACTGCAGTTTTCTTCCGGGTTGTTTTAAAATGCTTTAAGTAGCCGTGGTTTTCGTTAAGTTAACGACATTCAGAAATTTTAAGTTATGGAAGATACGGTGATCAGAGGGACTCCTTCTGTAATAGACCGATATTTTACAAGATGGTACAAAACAGGTACAGTTTCACTGGGTCCTCCAGTAGATATTTGCATTTAAGTGTAGTCAATGTAGCAATACTCTATGTATTTACAGTCAATGTGTATGTAACCTTTTATTTATACTAGTCTAAATCCATTCCATATTATCGTTGCCTGTTTTGTGTATCAAGGTTTTCCGTCTAGTTTTGGATATTTTCGCTTTTTTACAAGTTCAAGAAATAGTTTGCGTTGTCATTTTTAGACCTAAAAGGCAGGCCAGGCGAAGACCACTGTATTCTGCAGCATTCCAACAGGTATGGAAAATGCACAAATTTTCTCAGTTATGTATAACACACTCACACATTTTGCGTATTTACCTTGGTTCGAATCAGAACTATGAAAAATTGTGCGGTGAAATGCTTCCCACTTTGATAAAAATTGGAAGTAAAAATACCTCCAAATTAGCTACATATACTGAATTGCATAGGAACGCAATGATTCCATAGTAACGTGCATTCTTTTCAGACACTTCTATAGTAGGCTATTAAGATTAATAGAAAGCAGGCCAGCCTTAATCGGCATAACCGCTGAATGTGCTGTTAAATACTTCTTTACAGCTATTCTGGCTCGTAAAGTGTTTTTTTTTTTTTTTGTCACATTTGAGTAAAGTAGTGCCTGGGTGAGTGATTGGTGTACTTTGGTTTCTTGGTAGAATCTGTGTGGTCACACTTGCAGAGTCTCACCCTCTTCTGCAGAAGGGAAACGCAATAAGATCGGTCAACTATCAGATTAGTGCTGGATGCAGTCGTCTTCAGAACAAAGTGTCTGGAAAGTGGAAAAGGGTTAGTACATCTGTGTTGTTCTAATGTTTCTGTTAAAATGCATCAAACAGTTACAAGTATGTCAATGATTGTTTACAGGTGACATGTTAACAGTTTTTCAGCAAACCAATGTCTTCCCATACTTTTGTTTCCATTAATGCAGTTTTGTTTTTCATCTCAGTGCTTTAATGAAACCTTTTATTTATGATAATTTTAGGGTGGCCAGTTTCTTACAGAGCTCGCACCATTGTGTAGAATAACAAATACAAATGATGAGGAGTATACCATTTACAGGTGCGTGATTTGGAATCTTGTTTAAATCCAAGTTTAGCTGACGTCCTCCACTTTTATCCAGTTTTTAATGTTGTAAAAAAAAAAAAAAAAATGTTGCTAAAATACCATGTATTGTGAACCATTAGTTGTAATGAACAAAGCTTAATGGAAAACACCTGACCCTACTGCTTTAGCTACATCTGTAAAGATGGAATTATGATTTGCTAAACCGTTCTGATGTGATTTCCTAAATGTTTAGCTGTGTCAGAGGTCGTCTGTTGGAAGTCAATGAGGACATTCTTACAAAGCCAAACCTTCTATATGAAAAGGTAAATCGCAATTGAGATTTGTGTCCACAATTGTCAGTTAAACTACAGGACTAACATACTGATTTGCTGAGAATAAGGAACTGAACAATAGAAGTGTGTTCATGAACATAACATTCTTTTGCTTAATGAATGTTTTCTGAATGTAAATTTTTCTTGCCACCAGCCCTCCACTGAAGGTTACATTGCAGTTATCCTGCCAAAATTTGAGGAGAGCAAGAGTGTAACAGACGGCCTTTTGACCAGAGCTGAGTATGAGGATGTCGTTTCAAAAAGGTCTGCGGTTAGGGAGGACCCCTGTTCTGTGAAGACTGCCTGTCAGCAGTGACTCACCCATGTACTCGCAAAGGCCCGAAGGCCCCTTTTGAAACCTTCCAAAGGCAGCCAGACACTTATGCTGCATAGAATAGGAGGCGGTGAAACGGGGAGATAACGTCTTCTGGTGCCCAGCGATGGAAGCCGAGTGTGAGGTTGGTTTACGTTTTGTTGGTGGCTTTATGATGGATGGGAAAACCCTCATTTCAGGAGCAGAGAACTTTAAAAATGCTCAAACGTTCAAGATTTTGAAGCATAAACTTTGCATCGGACTGTTTGCAACACGTCTCTTTTAATTAAACTGGACTTCCAGCAAAAAGCATTTTCAGCTTGAGTTTGACAGCTAAGGTTTGTCTCAACATCTGTGAAATGGAAATGTGTGAAATGGAAATGTGTAGAGGCTTTAAGGATATTTGCAGTGCTCTGCTAGCATACAGCCATCTAAGTACAATGGAAACCATCTAAAAGCATAAATTTACTACTGAAATTGTTCGGTGCAGAATGGTTGAAATCAACATTTATACAAATGACAGTCACATGTCGTTTATGAAAATACATTTAGCTTCGTTGGTTTATTACTCATTCAAATGTCAAAATGTAATGGTCCAACATGTTTCCCCTCTTAACACTGCATTAGCACTGAGTTACTGAACAGCATCAGTGCTCCATCCATACATTCAGCATTATCAGGCTTCAGATTAAAGGCTAAGGTATTTTAATCATTCAGACCTTTTAAATTTCATACCCAAAACTAGTTACCTGGTTTTAAGTACAAAGCACGATGACACCACTGATGATTACCGAAGGTCTGGTATGCAACACTTAGTTGTTGCTGCCCAAATGTTGTGGCAAAATTGGATTGCTCTAGTGGGGGGTTTTCATGTAACACTGAATTTTAAGGAGAAGCTCTTTTGGAAATGAAGTATCTTTACCAAAATGCAGTAGTATTGCATTTGACGATTTAATAAAAATAGTACAGTTCAGTTTAGGTATGTGCCCTGGTGTAGATATATCAAACATGAGGGGAAAGTTTCACATCGTACCGCCTTGTTTGGTATTTAAACGCATGTGACAACCATAAGAGACTCGGAGCCGTGTGTGTCTTTACTTGTTACATGCCTGTTTCCAATTGTCAACGCAATTATCATTAGTTGCTCCAGTACTGCCATAAACAATCAGTAGCCAAGGTTTAGCCTGTTACTGAAAATCAAGATTACAAAGTGGTATACTTGCATGTCAGCAAGTCTGTGACTGCTTCCCTAGTTTACACCTTGGATTTGCGCAAGTCTGACGACCCCTTTCGCAAGCGGCACGCGCTGTTCTGGGTCTCACACTCCTCGTGCACTTTGGCTAATGACCATGATTGAGAAACACTGCGAGCCTATCACGAAGCATAAACACCGTTGCAAAGTGATGATCGTGAAGGAAATAAGTGGCGAGGACCTCCTGCAAGTGACTATTGCCCTCTGCTGGAGAAACGTGACCAGTGCGGCAGTTGGGCCCCTGCGAGAATCTCCCTGACAGCCCTGGGTTACTGGCTCTCCAGGAACGTGAGGCTGGCCATGTGCTGTTCCAGGGACTTGAGGCCAAAGCCGTTGGTGCTCTTTCCATTCACCGATTCGTCTTTTGCCGGGGACTGCCTCTCCCTCCAGCCAGGCGGGGACCTCGGACCGCCGAGTTCTGACTTGTACTGCAAACAGTGACAATGTTAGGCATGATGGTGGGCCCTGTGTATTCCTGCACTTGCTGCAGTGTGTTTGTAAGAGCTGCTTTGTTCTTACCTTCCTGACCAGCCGGTTGCACACCTGCAGCAGGTACAACACGACTGTCATGACGCTTTTGGTGTTCTGAATCGAAGAGTCCACCTAAACGTACACGGAAGCAATGTGAGGTAACAGCTATGTATCGAGCTGTGGGAAAGACGATCCCTTCTATTTCACTGACCATTTTAAGTATTAACATAGGTTTCAGGAGATTTTCATTTCATAATTTCCATAATTGTGTCAAAGGATTCATTTACTTTAGGGTTGTCTGCTGTGGAATTCTAAAAGTTTACATTTTTTTGAGGGGAATAATGACTGACACAGAAGATGAATTTGCTAAATATGCTTCATGGTAGAAAGTCTGCAAGTATGGTACTCTGTTTAGAAATTTGTAAGACTGTCATTCAAGATAGATTAATGGGTTGGGGAGGGGCAAGTATTATTCCCAAATTTTTAGATTTGCAAGGGTCTTCACCCTTAACCTTCGTTAATATAAAGGGGTGTGTATACACAGACACACGCAAATCTTAGATGACAATTCCCCCCCCCCCCACTTTCAAGGGCATCAGAGTCTGCTTTTGCCCTCACATCCTATACACTGTGGTCACGGTAACTGTGAAAGCCCCAGGCTGAGACTGTCCCCATGTCTTAAACAGTAATGAGTACAGACAGTTTGCCATTATGTCAGTTTAAACTACAAGGAACAGAAGCCCTGGACAACAAAGACAAATAAGAGTGCCTATGAGCGGAACACCACAATCTGGGCACCTGAGACACAGCCTGCCCCTTCGCTTAGGGCATCTAATCACTGCAGACATGTTCACGTTTTAACAATATGCAACGTGATGCTAAGATAATGCGGCGCAGGATTGAAGTGCGAAACGCGGTTTTGTGCAACAGAGATTTGAAAATCAAATCAAGCCAAGTTAATGACCTGCAAGCAGCACAACATTCTATACAGGGAAAACTTCGGAGGCTTGGCAGAAGGGTGCGAGAATAAGGAAGCGGGTTAGTTTCAGTGTCAAGGAGCTTACAGGAAACATCATTTGTAAATGGATGACAGTTCACAGAGATAAAAAGGCTAATAAAAGATAAAAAGGCCCAACTACTGCACTAGCTGGTGGTTCACTGGGTGGACAGTTATGTTTTCTAAGCATTTCAGCTGTTAACCTTGTATTAAACTCATTAGCAATATTTAGCAGTGCTGTTTCAAAAGCTATTATATGTAACTGTATTGCCCACACAGGTCTGAGTTTCAGACAGGCACCAAGTCTTAGAGCAGACGTTAAATAGTTAAAAGTTTCGAGAACAAAGATGTGGTGCACCTTGTGAAACGTGGCCGTCTTCCCCTGTGCCAACGTCCGCACAGTCATCTGCAGCTGCTGACACAAGGCCATGAGCTTCTCCGCTTCCACCATGATGGCCACCCTCTCATCATCTGCAAGCTGAAAGCGCATGTTGAAATATTTGATGAATGTCAGACCAACTCCACCTGAACATCAAAAAAAAAAAAAAAAACTCTAGGGACAGCATGTTTGCTCACAATTTAGCAGTTAAAAGTATTGCCGAAAGTGGGAATTTCGAGATTTTATCTGGTTGTCTGGCCGGAAGAAGTGAGACTTGTGGCTTCAGAAGTAATGAAAACGCCTGGCTTCTTTTGTGCAGCAGAGCGTGTGAAGTTTGTTCAGTTCCTTCTTATCAAATGGCAGATGAACACACTTGTTAATCTAAATGACATCTTTCATTTTCATTTTGGCTGGCTGGGGAGGAGACTAACACGACACTACCTGGGTTCCTGCTTCCTGAAAAGATGGATGGAAGTCATTAATGGTTGTCAAGGAGGGGCGTTTAATTAAATCCCATCGAAGGCCTGAGTGTGCATGGAGGAGAGGTGTGCACTATTTACCATGTCAGGCCAAGAAAACACATTAGGAAGGAGAAGTCAGGAAGTCATATATAATGGCCTTAATATCCGGGCCCTGTGATTTATCACCATACCTGAGCAGCAAAGAGCTGAAGAGAAGAACATAACTGGAATCCCTCCTCAGAAAACACCTGCAACAAAAGGAAAGACTTCAGTTTTCTTAGCCGAGTCCAAACTGGAGGTAGTGTTCAGCGCGCACACACAAAGTGCAAGCAAACTTTGCTTCTGTATGTCATCCCGTCTTGGCACAAAATCCGACACGCCCCATGTAAAACATTTAGCTCTGATGTGAATCCTCCAAATTTGAAGGTGAATAAAGCTCTTTGTGAAAAAGCTGAAAAACTACGCATGGCCCAGAGTGCGTTTGCTTTTGTTGATAAATGGCCGACCAGATAAATATTCGCATGGCTACACGTGTCGGGAGCAGGAAATGTTCCGATTAAAGGTGCTCTGCAGCATGCGGCTGTTTGCGGTCAGTCTGTCAGACACCCAAAGGATAAGATTACGACCCGATGTTTCCAAACACACCCCCCTCCCCTACCCATACCCCCTGCCATCACCCATCTCTCAAGACATGCTGGGCAGATGCTCGCATGCTCCTGGGGCTTCCACAGAGAAATGACCCCTGTGCTTTTAATAACACCGCATCGATCTGCCTGCGTGGAGGGCGGCCGCAAGCACGCGAGACGCGTCAAACTGATGAGGTGCAGAAGCATGCCGGGCGGTACCTCGGCCTGGTGAAACAGATCCAGCGTCGTCTTCAGAAGACCCTCCCCTCTAATTTGGAGACAGAAAGGCAGATCACATATCCTTTTCGACAACCAGTCACTCGCTATTAGTGTTAAGGTCGATAAAAATAAAACGACAATAACTGTGCCCATCTGTTGCGTTTCCAAGGCAACACCCAATACGGTTCTGCGTTTCGAGCACTGCAAGGTTCTGCTCCTACTTGTTTTACCATGGGATTCTAGTGACATGGTAGTAGTTTACTTCAAGGGTTTTGAAATAATCAATGCTTTCAAAAAGCTTTCATCCATATTGTGTGTGAGGCAAGAACTGGAAGCATATCCATGCAAACAAACAATTTAGTTACACTCCAGCATCACACTGCAGCCTGTAACAGTTACACGCGTGTTTTTGAGTATGCCTACATATATGTTTTGTAATCTGTGTTTGCAGTGGATGGGTTTACAAGCGTTGAGAATATACACACGCCTGAGCACTGTGTTCATGCCTCTGGTATGTGCATGCGTTATGCAGCTGTCTGCGGCGTGCGTGGCCCCCACCTGGTGAACAGGTACATGGAGTAGGCCATGCTGGACAGGCTCTGGCCCTGCCGCACGATCTCGTGCTCCTGGTCCTCCCACTTCTCGCTCTCCGTGTCCACGTCGGACGTCAGGAGCCTCAGCTCCAGGCCTAGCTTGGCGATAGTGCTCTGCTCCTGAAAGCGAGTCCTCACCTGAGCTGTGTGCCGTGTGTACCCGCCATTATAGAACAAACACACCACTGTTCCATTCCTTTTACACCCATGTAAGACATCGGACATAAAAACGTGACAAATTTGTGCAGAAGTCACGCTGAGGTACCTCAGCATCAAGCTTCACTGCCTTCACCATCTTCAGGTTTGCTGAATGTTTCTGGAGATGGGAGAGACAACATGGATTTGTACCCTTTACAGAACCAGCACTACAGCAAAGCAACAGATACCAGCAAACAGACGCGTCTCATTTGGGAGCGTGCTCACCCCGGGCCGGGGCAGGGACAAGTAAGTCTTCTTATCCCCTGGAACAGAACAAAGGTGTACGTTTACAATTAAGGCTTTACAGAACAGCTTTTAATAACACACTGCTACAGCTACAGCAGCAGAGATGGTGCTCATCATGTCAGAGATGAGGAGAAACGCTCTCATTTCCTGGGTTGCAGAGAGTTATGGGAAATACTGTGTGTGTGGGTGGAGGGGGGCAGATACTGTAGGGTACCCTTCTGAGAACTAAATGGAGTATGCGTCCATACTTCCTTCTGTTTACTGTTATCTTGTGTATTTAAGAGGAAATGTCCCCAACCATTAATCTTGATCTGAGTCCATTCATGCTATTCAATTATTGTTATTAGTGCATAAACAACCAAACATCAGAGGACTTCTTGAAGAGGTCAGTGGAAGACATCTGACAGTAACACAGCCCCCCCACCTACTTAAACACAGAAAGATACTGAGAGCCATCACTAAACTGTATTTTGTAAACCTTAAATGACTAATTCTCCTGCAACTGAATTACCTTATCAAGGGCTGTCTGACGTACCGGATTAAGTTTATGGTTCAAATGGAAGAGCTGTGTGTTTGATAACGATAAAAATCTCACCACGGTGAAAACACAGTTAAGTGATGCTGTAGTCTAGAAACCGGAAGCTTAATAAATCTAAATTAACCAGCATTTCTTACACACAACCAGTGGAATGTTAGATGACGTACTGCATAAAAAATAATTATTTAATCTGAAAAATCTGAGCATGACTTCCATTCAGGGTGATCTGCATATCCACGTTTAGAAGAGGGGGGTGCAGGGAACGTTGTGCACGGCTCCGCCCACCTCTCCGTCCTTCAAACACGTCGTTGATCTCTCTGAGCAGCACGGCCATGTCCCCGAGCTGCGATTCCCAGGCCTCGCAGAACACGTCCAGGTTCTCCTTGGCGATCTTGCTGGACGGGTGTAAGGCCAGGGTTTGTGCAGCGGAGACAATCTGTCATGGGTTGGAATCCAGCATCAGCGGAGCCTGTCACCCAGGGCTTAGAGGCGCATGCGCCAGCCTAGGTCTTTGGTGTTCTGTAGCTGTGACAACTTCAGTTAACTGCACCTCTCAGCAAAGATGGTACAGCAGACGTGGCTCAAGCTACGTACCAAAACGACGCAGACTAAACTTGGGCCAATCACAACGCTCGAAAGAAAACGGCTGACGTTCCTACAAGAGGAGCACAAAAGCTGCCAAAACACTTGAGACTGAGAAGACGACATTGCTGGCGGTGGGGGGCAAATCCTGGCATAACTACGGCTCTCGCCACAATCTTATTTGATTGGCTCAACTTTCGGCACAGTAATTATGCAAAGATGAAGCTGTGTCTGATCTTATCTGTGCAGTGCGGGCCGTGACTCCAACCGGTAATTAACCACTGCCATGACCCATAAAATGGAACACAATTACAAATAAAGGCACAAAGGAAAACACTAGCCTACTGAAAAATGCCTTGAAGTGACAGTGCCACTGTGAAAGCCAGGAACACAGTCCACAAACGTCCACTTAAACTGGGGGGGGAAAAAAAAGCTGTTTATTTTTCATTTTTGTGTACTGTTGTGGGCAATAATGGTCACAGAAAGAAACAGCAGCGTTTCATGTCATCTACAATGCCAATATCCTCACCAAAAAGGATTAAACTCTTCTCTGTGCAAGTACTCAAACCACAAATAAGAACTCCAGCTTTCCAACTGCAGTGTTTTTCTCCAAGATAAAACCCTTAGCATATTCATGCAGGCTAAGCTCACTCGTGAAGACGTTACTGTGCGTTGGAACTCCCTACTTTCCCCTCACATGAGACAAGTTCCCCAACTGAGAAGGTACCCTGCAGTTTTTCAGTCCCAACAAATGCCCTTATGCAAGCTGCCAGGCGCTCAGCACTTTGAGGTTAACGCACAAAAGGCTGGCCGCTGTGCTGCCTGGTTTACCTGTGGCCCGATGGCCTGGAATGTGTCTTCGGCATGGATACAGGTGATCTCCAGCGGCTCTGTCCCCGAGATGTGACGCAGAAGCCGACACGTCTGCGTGGTGGGGGGAAAAGAAAAAAAAAAAAAAAACCTCCATACACTCAGTGTGGGTACTTCAGCCATAAGCCACATAAAGCTCACAGCGAGATCTAACGATCTTCACATTGCAGTCCATTACTCTGGAACCCCTTCTACTGCATTTACTTCAGATATCTTTATCAATTTATACAGCTGAGTAAACGACAGGAGCAATTCTGCTTAAGTATCCAATCCTAAGGTACAACAGGAATAGCCCTCTTAGGACTAGAAGTCATTATGCCACGCATCCATATCTATTCTGCCCGCTGCCTCTTAAAACTGCTTAAAATCATTATTAATAGTAAAGGTACATGCTAGTAAATATCTTGTCATTTTATCCTAAGGTACAATGGTACAAGCCCTTCCTAACACTCGGTGTCATCATGACACACATCCGTGCCCATTCTCCCTATTGTCCCTCAGTAACCACTTGTACATGGTAGTAAACACCGTCATGGCTACCTGTGAGCCACGCCCCTACAACACGCGCCAAAGGGACAGTGGCTTCGGCTTGCCGCTGGGCCTCACCTCCACCAGCTGCTCCTTCTGTTCTGTCAGCTTGCGCGAGTACTCGGCCACCGCCTCCAGGTTTCCTTCTCCGCCGGAGCCCTTCAGCGCTTTCAGGACCATGTGGTCGGCGTGGCTCTTGAGAAGTTCAGTCGCCCGGCCCACGGCTGCCTGGTGGAGCTGGGAACGGCAGACTGGGTTACACAGAGGGAGTCTCAGCACCCAGGTGCTACGCCGTGTCAGGACAAGCAAACCACTCCAGCAGATGTAAGGCAACGAACCCCACAACATTGGCTCCTACTCCAGAGAAGCCACAGTCATTTTTGAAGCAGTATATCTTGTAGGAGGGGCTCTTAACCTAAGGGACGCGAATACACTTCATCTGCTTTGACTTTGTTTAAAAAAAATAAATAAATAATAATAAAAAAAATTTCAGTATAAATATTTTCCTGTATACACCTATGAATTTTATTTAATGCGGTTAAAGCATTATTTTGAGAAGGGCTTTACCAAACAGCCAAAGTGGTCCCTGACACACAAAGGTTGAGAAGCCCGGGATAACAGAACAGAGAAGAAGTATAAAAGCAGTGTGTGTGTGTCCTGATCAGGGATGAAGGACGCAGGGAAGAGCAGCCCAGACAGCAACTGCGATGAGTCACATCAGCTCAGCCTCATACATCACCGTGGCAACAAAGTTATCTCAGAGTGCTTAACAGGGAAGGAGCAGCCTTGTACATGATGGCACTTATCTTAGAAACAAGGAACAGGTGATGAAATACAGAAAAAAAGCACACAATGGGGGGGGGGGGGGGGGGGGGTAAAATAAAAAAAATAAAAATTGGTCAAAAAATTAAATTTTATTGTACAAAAAAATTGTCCGAAGGAAAGG
>JABJVR010005134.1:0-13884 GCA_025773905.1 Chitala chitala | reverse complement strand
AAACATCTGATTACTGTGTTTAAAGTTATTGCACTTCTCTGGTACTTGTAATTTTTAATAATAAAAATACTGCAACTACAATATTATTAAGTACTCGTTTCAGTACTCAGTATTGGCAAGTACTCAAATGTGAGTACTTGTACTTGTACTCAGTCAGGAAAAAAGTGGTATTGGGTCATCCCTAGTTTTCAACACAAGTTTTTCAGCCAGAACTTATTGATTCATTCATTTTCCATACCACTTATCCTATTAAGAGTCGCGGGAGCCAGAACTTAGTGAAGACAAAAGCAACCATTAGTGTCCCTCTCTTCCACCTGGCTGAGCTGAGTACAAAGCACACAGCACTCTTGTTTTCATGTGATAAAACGATTCTTGGTCATAGAAACAGGAAGTGCATGCCTTCACTCAGAAAGAAGAGCTGTAAAAAAAAAAAGGGTTAATGTGGCTTTAGCTTGTCACACAACCTTTCAGCCATCAGCCATCGAGGTAGGAAGGACAGATTTGAAAAAAAATGCTCGGTCATGTCAGCAAAGCTGTAGGTAGAACGCTGAGCGTACACCCACCTCAAGATGTAAACATGTGTGCCACACACATGCTTGAAACAGATGTTTCCTTTTAACAATGTCACAGGCCTCTTAGCGCCACTTGGCTCCATTTCCCCTAATATGACATCACTGGCGTCACAACCATGTTTCTCAGAGTTCAACGCTGCCTAAACGAACCAGCAACAAAATGCTTTCAAGTGATTGCTCTTCTAGTCAACTAAATTTTGACCATTCTGTCCCCTAGTCTTGGACCATTAGAATAAAAAAAGTTCTCACTGTGTATGGTAACACGCTGCTACCATGACTCTTTTGGCTAAAAATAGCTAACAGCTCCGAGCACTTACAGTGGCGTGCAAAAAGGAACTGATAGAATGCAAAAAAGCACAGTATTTGAGCACACCTATCCCATGCTCCTTTGTACACTTCAGGCTGATGTCACTACGTGCTCTTAGTGAAAAAAGAAACAAAATAAAGAATGACAAAACTTCTTGCAAAACAGCCAAAGTTGTCCAAAAACAGACTGGCCTTTCTATAAGCAGTGATGAAAGTGTCCCAAAATGAAAACGCTTAAAATCATAACCAATTTTTCTTTATGTGTTGAGCAGGGGGAGGGGGGTAAGCGGAAGGCAGTGCACTTTTGTTGAACAGAATAGAGGGGGGATGTAAGATCTGATTTACACCACTACACTACATAATTTTTAATAGGTATTTTTTTTTACATGCAATTCAAACTGCAAGAAAAATTATTACCATAGTTGCAACTACATAGCAACCAGTGGTCGCTAAATATTAGTAGTAGTACGAGTGGAAGTAGTACAAAGGTAAAAAGAGAATTTAGAAACAGCATGTATAAAGAAAAAACAGTGACTCAGATGTAGTATAAGGTAAGTGTGAAAAGTGATTACCAGTATATAAAATTTGAATTTTCCTGTGAAATTGTTTTCTTACAAGCATGATTTCTTCATACCTTCATTTTAAACCTGTTTATTTTTCATCAGTTTTTTTCCTTTCCATTTTGCTGCTTGCTAACATTTGACCAGATGTACAAACAGTGGAAGTGGTTACGTACCATAGTACACACATGCTTTTACAAATGATTTCTAAGTAGATGCTAATGCTTAATTTTTATTAGGGTCACTTGTGTTTTACATCATTACAACCAGTAGTATTTCTTATCATATCCATCCATCCATTATCTTAACCGCTTATTCCTGGTGAGGGTCACGGGAAAGCCTGGAGCCCATCCCAGAGTACACAGGGCGCAGGGCAGGGGATATCCAGGGCGGGGCATATCAGTTAATGCAAAGAATGAATTAAAGCAATACATCTGAATTACGTATTACTACTATTTTGTTTGATGTGTGTAAGGGTTGGATAACACAGAGATGGTCTGTTATGTATCTTTCTTTTTTCTGTGACAGTTTTACAAAATAACCCTCTTTTGGTCATGTGTTCACATTCATAAACAGCCTAGGAGGAGAAGGAGGAAGTGGAATTCTACCAAAAACTGGAACATTTTCATCCCTGTACACTAAGGGAGAAAAGACCAGTGTCTGGAACATCGCTGTAAAGTAGAATTCCCTAAATGGCTTCATTTCCAGACACCTTGAGGGACAGGCCAGGTGCAGGGGAGTCACGATAAACAGGATCAGACCCCCACAGCACCTCACATGAAACCTAATGTATTTTTGCGAACAAGAACCTTTGCCTTGTGGTTACCTCGTCTGGTTTAGGTACAACCTCTCACAGTTCCAACATCTACTCCAAACTAAACACATGTCTGCCAAAAGGAAACATATACTGGGGGAAAAAGGTACAATTCCCTTTCCACGCCAAAGGAACAAGGTGTTTGGACAATGGGAGAGAGCCAGTGAGACGTCTTCTTGGGGACAGTGAAGCAGTCAGGCAGTTTTATGTCCCTCCACCAAGGACAGCCCTTTCCTACAATGTCCCTCACCATTTCCTGCAAATGTCACTGAAAGCATTTTGTCAGAGTATGTTGTGTGTGTGTGTGTGTGTCTCATTGAGCTCCACTTCAACAAAAACACTCCTTCATTTTCCATTATGGTCATTTTTATACGCCCTACAGGACCGCCTGCATTTCTGTCTTGTCGTCATAAAAAAAGAATTGGGCCGGGGGGCTCAAGGGACCAGAGATACAGCAGGATATGAGGACAGGACTGCCATCTTGTCAGACCGACGTCTGGCTGTTATTGTCCCAGTACTCAAAAGTCTTCAGATACACAACCTACAACATAGCTCAAAATCACACCATAACCTAGTTCCCAGGGTTTAACATTTGTAACACAGGCTATATAGCGCAGTCTTAATCACACAGCATCCATCCATCCATCCATCCATTATCTTAACCGCTTATTCCTGGTGAGGGTCACGGGGAAACCTGGAGCCCATCCCAGAGCACATGGGGCGCAGGGCAGGGGACACCCAGGGCGGGGCGCCAACCCACCACAGAAAATAATCACATAGCACTTACGATAAAATCTTTTATGACTTGCCACTATTAGTGAGTGATATGACAATTTATTGTAACCAGTCGCGTGTGTCCATGATATTCATTTGAGAGTTATTGCAAGGACCATGATACAGCACTATACTTAATTATTAAAACTGTAGATTAAACTGGGAAGTGCCTATCATGCAACTCCTGCATGTTCAAAGGCTACAACAATACAACAATAACAGCACTGTATAAAAATTCAGCCTGTATAAATATCCCGGCGCTGTCTGTGTACCTCACTACTTTGTTCATATATGTAGGTCTCAGTGGATCTCAAGCTATTGACTATATCTTGAACTAAAACTTAATATTTCCATACCATCTGACTGCTAAAATACATATTGCACTTGTGTCACTTGGAAATACACCGCACACAAAACTCCGTGCTAGGAGTCAGTTTCTTTTATATGAATTTTACATATATTAATAATTAACATTTATTTTATGCTACAATCAGCTTTACCTGTAACAGAATTACTGATTATATGGTCAATTGACACAACTACACACATATGATATGTTGTCCATATCACCCACCCATACTTGGATCTCCAGTGTACTCCCCAGTGACACAATGCTTATATCAAAGACCTTCAACATGGTCACATAATGCTTTACTGTACCACAGATGTAATAATACAGCCCTTGTACAAGTATTAATGCACCCAACACCTAAGGCCTTCAGAAACATCATTCTTTAGAAACAAGTTCTGCATTTCCCAAGAACATGACTTGTGAGTTTGGACTGTTCTGCTCCTGTGAGAACTGGGTGTCTCGTCTGATTTTGCCAGACATTTTCCTGGTAAGCCGTTCAAAGGACGGAGAGATGTATCATGGGTAGTGTTCTGACAGTTGGCACTGAGACAGGAATGTGCCCTTTCCAGCCTGGCATGCACCTTTGCTCACAGGCGAACACTGAGTGCAGAAGAAGACCAAGAAAACATCCTCAGAAGAGGACTGAAATTTAGGATCTGACCCATACTGAGAAAAATAAAGACATGATAGGATCTGCATCAACTGAGACTAGTACAAAAGAATCCATACCAAGTTCTGATTATATGAACAACATTGAGGACAGGAAGCAGGATACACTTTGGGCCTCTTATATACACTCTTCTCTGTCTACTGATGATCATCACAGTCAGCTTCAGCTCCTGCACACTGGGATGTGCTTAAACGCCACGTAAGTCTAATCCCCAGCTGTATGACCTAAAGTTTGCATGCGCACAATAGGCAGCTATGTTGAGTTCTCTATAAATTACACAGAGGAAGTGTAGAAGAGCCACAGCAGCAGGCAGCATGACCAAGAAACAGTCAATCAGGCATCTTCTATACCGCTTGTTCCTGGTGAGGGTCGCGGGGAAGCCTGGAGCCCATCCCAGAGCACATAGGGCACAGGGCAAGGGACACCCAAGGCAGGGCACCAAGCCACCACAGGGCAACCAAGAAACAAAACTCCTTAAAGAAAAAGTTCTGAGACAGACCTTAAGTCTCTCATGGGTTTACGCATTGCCTTTGTACACTTACGTGTAAATTTCATCATGCCCTTTTGATAAGTGTCTGCAAAGTCAATGAATGTTATCAATGTTATCAATCAAGACCTCCATGTATCCATGTTCAGAACTGGGTCTCCCCCAGCTCTCCCAGCAGGAAACCACAGAGGGCAGCAGAATAGCAGTATGCTCGTATCTAAGGAATCTACTCCAAATTGTGTTTCATGGCTGAATTTTCCTATAACAGGGTAAGTGGCAGCACTAAGCTGTACTGAAATTAAAATAGACATGTCCAAGTAAAAGAAAGATTGCATGTCACTTAAAACAATGTTTCACTCTAAGGTACAAAGAAAGGTGAGTGCAGCTATATGTGTGTTTTTCAGGTTGTGTTAGAAATATGGAACAGTCTTACTTTGGTAATACAGCCCACGCCTTGCATTTTACAGCTTGGATATGTCAGTGGGGGAGATGCATTGTGGATCCTGCCCTCCTGTTCGAGCCATAGCTGTTTCCTTTTACTTTGTGCTGAGGCACAGACCTGGGTGTGTGGACAGATGCAAGACAGAAGTCAGGGTGTCCACACCCACAATCATCACACCGGTGCCCATCTAAATGGCCTTCAGTCAATCGCTCCTAAGTTTTCACTCATGTGGAGCACCTGGCTATGTTTGCAATGTAACGTGTCTACAGGGCAGCACGTAGATAAACGTCTACAATGCAAAGTATCATTTATCTTAATAACATTGCTAACGCTTCTGATTTGGAATCCGTGATTCACAGTAAATCAGATTACTTGTCTGAAATGTCAACGTCAATTTATTTATATAGCACATTTAAGCTCAACCAGGTTGACCAAAGTGTTTGCAAAAAGAAATACAGAATGACACTGAGGAAAATAGGCTTAGAGACAGTACATAACATTGAATACATAATATAAGCAGTAAAATAATAAAGAGGTTAAAAATACAATAAATAAACTAAAAATATTAGGAACTACCATGTCAATATCAACGCCAAAACATTTTTAAGATTCAGACAATATTAAATACCTGAGAATAAAAATGTTTTCAGATGTTTTTTGAACAAATGAAGACAGGCCACTTCTCTGATAAAGAGTGGCAACTCATTTCACAACAATCAGAGTGTTTGTCTGAAATCAAACTAAATCAGAGTGTTTGTCTGAAATCAGGGTAAATCACAGTGCGTGTTTCCTGTCACAGCACATTACAGTGTTTCTGCGCTCTAATACAGGCTAAACAAACTACACACACTGAATAGCATGGGGCAACACCCTTAACGCCCCTGCTCTCCCCTCCGTCCTTTCCACCCAGACACACAATTAGACGAGTGTCTATAATTTACACGAGGGTGGGGTCATGATGGGCATTCACCTTCCAGCATAAGTCATTAATTTGGTAAAGCCATCACGGCCAGAGTGGCACGCAGGTAACTGAAGACACAGTCTGAGCACATGATGAAAGATTAGCTTGGAAGACTCAACAGTCACATTCCACAGACCAATTTGAAAGAGACAAATGAAGAAACACAGGTATCTACTGGTCCAATACCATGCTACTCGTCAGCTCTAAATCTGGATAGTTCCATGTTTTAGCACTCTATCCATAGTGACTGTGTGTGATTTGTGTACCTGTTCAGGTCAACAAGCAATTGATCAACTCAGTCACATAAGTCCCAAAAACACACAGAAGCTCAGCAGACAAACAGCCACAAAAACAGACGCATCACATGTGACCACAGTACATACAAGAACAATGCGCTTATGAAATGGCTATGTAAGTGACTGTTTACTACAGAACAGGTGCATTACATATGAATAAACATATATGCTTACACATATATTGTCTATTGTGTACACTGTCCATATCTGGGGGTACATTTTTTACTCAAAATAGCAAGCACACATGTAACAACAGTGATTTTATATAGTAAGTTTTCGACCTTGAGTAACCTTGAGTAAGCTTACGCTTTTCATCATAGGGTTAATCCTTCAAGGATGCTAAGATACAGCTGCAGACAGTACTGACTGTGGCCATGAAAACAGAAGGTGTGACTCGAGGGGGCGTGTCACTGGCTAGAGACCGGGTCTTTCTGTCTGTGTCACAGTGGACTCAATGTTTAGCAGCACATTATGACATTATGAAGTGTTTAACAGGCTGGCTAACCACCTCAAGTCATTATTAGTTTTCCTGCCCTAATCTGTGCAAAAAAAACACAGGGAGACAGTAGAGAAACAAGCACATGGTGTTTTACTGTGTTTATTTTTAACCCAACTATTTTTATTGCCTCCTGTAATAATTATAGGTATTTCACTAAGGACACAAATGACTTACATATTTAGAGGTTGAAAAGTGAAAAAAAAAAAAAAAAACTATCAGCTTTAACAGCACTTTCTCATGCAGCTTGGACTGCCACCCCAACAAAAAAAAAAACCAAATGAGATGTGGATTGACTAGTAGCTGCTGAGTGTGTGAAGAGACAAGGAGTGTGTGAAGGGGCAAGGAGTGTGTGAAGGGACAAGGAGCAAGACAAAACATTCAGGGCATATTCACCGTAAACTTTGACATTCCCCAAACATACAGCCTGAGGGATAAACATGACATCACACACTCAGTTTACAGGAAGGAGAGCTTGGCGGGCTAAAATTATACAATTCTTTCTAAGAGTCTGATCATATTTGATGATTTTATTAGGTGGTGCTAAATGGTTATTTGGGATTATGTGGCTATAGCATGATGTAGCTTACATCGACTTAAGGTAACGATCACTCTTTTTCACAGAACATGGGTTGCCACGTGCCTTTAACAATTAAGTTAAGCATAGCAAATGCTGACCTCTGTCACATACAGCCAGTAGCCAGGGGAAGGTCCTGGCTTCCCCTCCTTCATATCTGACATGGTAACAACAGCAGGAATTCTATTCCTTTTCCACTGCTGAGCACAGCTGCTGTGAAGCCTTCACCGAGAATCTCACAGAAAACGTTCATAAGAGGAAACAATCAGGCTACTAAACCACACAAAAATGTGTTCTGAGTTTATGGCAATTAAAATGTACCAAAGCTTAAGTATTAAAAGACTGCTCTGGTAAAAAAACAGTCTTTACTCAATCGTAGAGCGCCACGCATCTATTAAACTCCTACTTCAGGCACAGGGTGAATGTACCACAGGTTATGATCCATAGATGAAGAAGAAGACACTTTAGAGGAAACCCAGCAGTTTCTCATGAGCTAATTGTGGGCCAGAATTTGGGAAAGTACCCTCTGTGGTAGAGAGATTGCTTACAGCTCTCCCTTTCAAAACCATTTCTGATTTCTTCTTAAAACACATCATATGGATCCTCTACATACTACCATTACCAAACTTGGACCAGTACCAGTCAAAAGCCTCAAAACAGTCACACAGAATCGTACCCCATTCATAGAAAGAGGACCAGTAATTGAGTCATTTACATCTTTAGTTCAGGGAATCCTAAATCCAGACACAGTAATCTCCTGCTGGGACCTGAAATTTCCTGTTCTGGGACATTGCATTTGGCACAAGATCTATTGGTTGCTACATCTTTGTGCAAACTAAATATATGAACCTGTGTAGCACTCCTGAACTCAGCAAACATTGTGCATACAGCAAACATCTCTCTCCCTGGAACTCTTCTCCATTTCTGCTGCACAGACAGAACACTGCTGAAGACACACAGACAACCCAATACATCTAGATAGCTTTGTCACTGTTTTTACCATTCAGTAATGAATGTGTCCAGATGCACTTCAGAATAAAGAGACACCTTTTCAAATACATAGATCAAGTCTACCTCCATGGGAAAAAAAACACTAGCTGTGCACAGCTGCAATGCACACAATATTATCAGAATGTGATGTACTAGACATTTGTAAAATAAATAATCCTGACACAGGTCACACAAAGAATTTACCCTGACATAGGTAGTGTTATATCTGGAGTAATCCCCATGACACAGGCCATGAGCATCTGGAGAGTCTCACTATGATATATAGTAGCTGTGGCTACAGGGACTTACCCTCAGCCAAATACCTGATTGGTTTTATGCTGACATACACCATGCTTGACTTAATGAACTCACCCTGACGTAGGCAATGTACGGACGGCACACTTCCCGGCTGATGCCCAGGTGAACTGTCTCACTCACGGTGCCCATCAACTCCCCGTTAAAGGCAAGGAGCACCCTGGTAGGCTGGCTTCTCCGCCGCTTCTCCACATCTGCCGTCAAGTTGTACAGCAGCTCTGGATGGAGTAGAACAGAGGTACAGTCACATGTGAGCAGACGGAGCAGGCGACCCCAGGGGCCGGACACACAAAGTCTGATCAGGGACTTTTCGCATGAGCTGGAAAGTATCTGTGCAGCGGGAGACTCCCTGGAGATGTGAATGTATAACAGTAGCTCATCTAGTTGACTACTGCAGCCCCACGCCTCCCACAGAAGGCTGACATCTACAGGCAAAGGGAGGATTCCTTAATAGGACTCAGGCTTTCTTGGAATGCATCTCTTGATTCCCCGTGGCCCAACAAGTCACTTCTCAAATGAGCCAGAGGGAATTTGTCTGTCAGAAAGGTCTCTTTCATTTCCACTTTGCCATGGTGACCCTTGACATGACACAAGGCAACATTAATACCTGAAGCTAGATAGCCCCAAAAGAGTATGGAAGAATTACATCTCAGAAAACAAAAACCTCTGTAAAAGTAATGACAATATGGGCTGTCAGCCAAACTCATATACATGTGGAGGGTGTGTGTGTGTGTGTGTGTGTGTGTGTACTGCAGTGAACCTGCAGTATATACACATATGACTTTCAGACAACAGAAATTACCTGTTGTCTGAAAGTCAGTAGACCTAAGTGGGGCTGTGAAATTAATTAAATTTTATTTTCAGCTACAGTTTTGCCTTCCAGAGAAATCAAGATAATTGAGTTACAATGATTTTTGATTTGCATTCAATTTTGCAATGATGTTCTTGTTATGTGCTATAAATCCAGTGCATCCATTTGCTTTATAGAGGTGCATTTTTACCCCTCACTAAAAGCCCAAACTCGCTCTTAGCCAGGCTGTAGCATATTTAGTTCCACCAAAGTTTGTACACAACCACAAAACCGTTTACTTGTTAGCAAAGCCTATGGACACTTTTCACATTTCCGGGTTTGTGATGTGGAAGTGCGAAGTAGCAGAGACGACCATGAAGTAGCAGAACGAACAGGGAGATGCAACGGAGGTGTCACTTCAGCATACCTTTTGCTCAAAAAGCAAAAAGAAAAATACTGACATTTAGTTTTCAAGACTTTCCCTAAAGTTTCCCTATGTTGCAAAAGAGATTTATAATTGCAATTATAAAAGTGTGCCTCTTTTCCCATACTTACAGGAAGTAGATGCTATGTGTGTGCATGCAGCAAAGCACTCTGGGCAAGAAATGTTTTATGCTACAGAAAGGGAAAATGTACAGGATTAAGAAAGGAATCATTCTATTGTTCTATCATGGTTTGCCTAGAGTGACTGTAGGAAGTCAGCAGAGAATTTACTAGGCACCATACACAGAGCAAGCATGCCAACTGGCAAACACAGAGAGGAGAGACAGGCAGCATTCACAGTGTACTGAATGTGGAACTGAAAACCTTTACACGTAATAAGAATTCACATTTAAAAGACCTGCAGTGTATGGTGCTCCTTGTGTTTCCTTACTAACACACCCTCAACCACTGTATTTAAAACTGCAGAGAGAAATAAGCATTCTGTCATAATTTTTTCTGGTTAACCGTTTTACATGGTAATGGATATTATGTGATTATTAAGGTACACTATTTTGCTTATTGGTTAAATTTAAGAACTGTTTAATGTTGATCTTTGTTAATGTTTGACAATCTATATGATTAATTAATTTCTCAAAGAATTATCTTAAAAAGACATTTTATGAAAGTTAAACTGTATTAAAATTGAACAAATTTTACACTGAATCAAATCAAATCTAAATCAAAAACTTGAACCAAATGAGGCATTTTTGAAATGAAATTGGATTGAATTGTGAGATCAGGGCTGATAGCTCCACCCCTCTTTCCTCCAGTCAAAATTAAGGTTCAACACAAAGCATTATTGAAGGCTGCAGTAGTAAAAAGCAAGGCGGGGCAGCTCTGTCTTCCCAAGGGATGCTGGCTGTGGAAGGCAGTGGTGATGCCATGACTTCAGCCCCTCTGAGGAAGGGAGGGCTCCAGTATGAGGTGCTTGTCTTTCCAAAGCCTGAGCCAAATCCAGAGCACTGCAGACAGAGGACCCTTATTCCCGCTCTCCTGGAGGGGCCTTAAAGGAACGCTTTAAACAACAAGCCTAGCTTCTTGCTGCTTATGTTACACTGCTGGCTAATGACTGGGAAACTCATGAGTCCAAGCACACCTAGTGCCACACCATCTGGACACCTGATCATCACACCCAGTTTCTAAATGAGGATCCTTGCAGGATACAGTGAAACAACACAAGAGAGTCTTAAAACACATATATACAGCAAGCCACAAACACAGGCACACAAATACAGAGAATCAGAAACAAATACAGCACTCATTTACAGAGGCACATACTATTTCACAACACGCACGCGCACGCACACAAAATCAGACACACTCACCAATCTGCCCCGGCACCTGCTTCCCTCTGAAACTCAGGCACAGGGTGACATTGAAGCAGTTCAGGTGCTGGGGACCATCATGGCACTGCGGGGCTGTGATGTTGATGGATTGTGGCAGGAGTATGGACACATCCACAGTGATGACAGGCCTGGATCTGCGTGGAGTGACAGTACACTACAGTCAAGCCTGCTATCAGTACTCCCCTCAAACAGCAGTTAGCAACTCTGTGCCACATGATTACAGTGAAGAACACAGCAGTACAACTACTGTATAGTGCCTGGGATTACAGTCTGTGAATCTCAGCTCCATGTAAACTGCCTACAAAAGGATCAACTTGAACACAAAATCCTATGCAAACTGCCAAAGACAAACCATAGGATTTATCCAATTTCTTTTATTACTTTAAAGAGAAAAAATATGGCCCTCTAACATCTGTGTAAAATGAATAAGGAAGAATTGGGGCCTTTGTTACACGGTCTGGTTTTCTTTTAAACAGGAGATCTCAGTTAGTGACCACCACTTCAGCATAAGCAACTAAACTTTCAGAGCAGAGGCTTTGAGGCTGGTAGTAAATTCAAACCCACTGTGAGCACTGAAATGGGCATTGAAATTTTAGGGGTGGTAGTCAACTCATCTGTGAGGTGTGGAGTAGCCAATGAAATTTCAGAGGTGATGGTCAAATCACCTGTGAGGTCTGGAGTAGCCAATGAAATTTCAGAGGTGGCAGTGAAATTATAATTATCTGTTATGTGAGCTCTGGGGTAGCGAATATAATTTCGAGGGTAGCTGCAGCCTGTTTAACCATCCAGTACATACAGCTGATTGAAAAGGCACATGTAAAAATCAATATGTGGAACCAAAATTCAAATGTCTTGTCAATTTCCCAGTCATTGGAAATTTAGAACCAGTGCTGAATTGGAAACAATCCTCCACACTCAACCCTAGAGGTGACAAATGTGTCAGGAGAGTGATGACATTTGATATGCAGTCACCTCAACAGCACCACGCTGTCTGCCATGAATGCCCCGACGGTCACGTCTGTAACACAAAGCACACGATCTCTCAGTGCAATGGCATATTGTTAATGCTTCATTCCACAACTACAGTGTCTATCTGCAGGACAAAGAAATTAACCCTAATGAAACAAAACAGAGGATGTTAGCAAAACTATTTAGTAGGAAAAAAAAACACAGTAGTGTTATTAACTAAAATACATTAACGACTGGAAAGAATTACGCAAAAAAAAGATGCTCTTTGTCAGCTAGCACACACCACACAATAAAAAGGTCCTAAACAATGTAAGTACAATTAATTGTTTTGCTTAAATTTACTGTTTAACAATCATGAGGAATGTTGTAAACAAAATGCCACATTTATGGCCAAACTATTTCTCTGAAGAGTACTATGTACACATCTACAGTGAAAAGCTGCAAATGTAGCTACCACTTTCCTGGCAACCATGCATTTTGTTCAGACAGATTTAATTACTGTAGTCTGACTTTCCCTTCTAACTGGTGAACACTTCATCTTACACCAGAGGGGAAAACAAGTGGTCTTATTTGGTTTTCAAGATGAAGCATTCTAAGTTTTAAATTAAAGTAACAGCACAAGGGACTGTGTGTCTGTTTCAAGAGTTTAACACAGAAGGGGCATTAGAAGCTGGGGCAGCTTTATTTCACAGCTTTCCTATGTCCATATCCTTAATCAGTGAACATTGAACCTACTCTGTCTGACGGTTGACTGCAAACACTTTACAGATTGGCCAAATTGAAACATTAAGTTAGCAGCTTCTATTTCTGTTGAGGTTTGCTGTGTGTTGTCTATATAAAATGGTAACTGACTTCCTTCAAAGGTACACACAGTGGCTTGTTTTTGTTGAAGGCACTATCAAGATTAACCTGGTGTGTTTGCACTAAACAGATTTTTGTAAGACTTTAAAACTGACAGTGCCAAAAGTGATGTTGCGGTCTCCGAAAAACCATAGAAGAACCACCTGGATATCCATTCTGGTCCATGTCCACGGCTCCCGAGATGGCCTGTCCAAACATGCGCAGGGAAGGATGAATGCTTCGTCCAGTCAACTTCTGCAATTCAACACGGACACGAGGAATGCACAAAGGCACAGATATCAGGAACCTAACATAGCTCAAGGTCCACCCGTATACAAAGGCACATATACCAGGATCCTAACACAGTAAAAACGAGAAGCATAACATAAGCACAAAAGTGACGAGAGAACAGACAATGGGAGTGAAGCAAACACAAGCCAGCAGAATAAAACCATATACTGTCCAGACGTGCAGCACAGCACAGAGGACAGCAATAAATAAGAGAACGATAAACATCTACTGGGAAAATACAAAAACACACAAGCTTTGGTATTCATGGCCATCAACATTTTTTAAATAGAAGTAAAATAATGGTCAGGTGCTTATTTGAACATGTTTCAGTGGCTGCCATGGCTGAGGGTCATTACCATGGAGTAAGTGTCCACAATCCCGTCTGCATCACCGTGGTAAATGAACACCGCTCCGGCATAGTCGTCCTGTTTTGGAGCACCAACAGCCACATCTGGGGTGTAGGGGAAGAATGTTACACTGGTACACCCTCAGTGTAGGAGGGAGCGCTACCGCAGATCCTTCATTCCCACTGCTGTTAGACTGTACAACTCAA
>JABJVR010005133.1:0-13885 GCA_025773905.1 Chitala chitala | reverse complement strand
CATTTTTTTTTTCCAAAAAAAATATAGTTGTCCATTTTTCACTTTGACATTAACCTACTCATAAAAAAAAACTTTTTTTTTTTTTTTTTTTTTTTTTATCTCATGGAGGCAGGATACAAGGCATGTTCTAGACCATTCTAATGACCACCCCCTCTGTGCCCATGGAAAATTACTAATACCGCATTTCGTATGGCCTAATGTTCTCTGTAAACCATGGTTGAATTCATCACTTATCACCATCTGGCATAAATAGATTTTTCTATCCAAAAACAAACCATTTGGTTGTGCATAGTCCATTGCCTTTTTGTAAATATGTCATTTCTCCAAATACAAATCTCACTGTGGGAAATGGTCATAAAACTAAAATGTACTGTAGTACAAATCTACAGAGGAATATACAGCATATTTAATGCAGGAAACTCATTATGGTTTAAGATGGAATATTCTGGAACATCAGCAAGAATGGGGGAAGGGGAAGATGAGATCATCAAATTGTGTTGCTGATCTACATATTTCTCAAAACATCTACACAGGAGGTGTCAAGCTGACTTCCTGGCAGGGAAGGTGTCAACTTATTTTCATTCTAACCTGTTCTCCTGACTTGTCAAATCTGTACATCAGTATTGGCATTATTTAAATAAATGTGCAGAACTGAAAAATACAGTGAATAATTATTTTTAATAAACATAAAAGGGATACATCTGCAAACTTGAAATTAGCTTCACGACAAAAGTTGAGTTTAATATTACTGTATATTTACGGGATAACTCATGGAGGTGAATCCTTGCCTTCAGGCCTGAGTTGTTGTTGATGTATGGTATATGGGAATTTGTGGAGGGTCTTCAGTGAAAGGCAGTGCTTTCCACTGCTGATGCATACTAACAGCTCAATAAGTGAAGTGCAAATGGACAGGAAACAAGACGCGTGTGACAGAGATGTTTGTGCTGTCGCTTCGGCACTCGCCTTAACGTTGTTCGTTCTCCTCCTATGGCGTTAGGCTGCTTTTTCCATAACATACTCTGGCATGAGCCTGGACTGTAATTATCGAAATGGTGGGTGTGACCAGCCAAAGACAGGGGAGGACCTACTAGTTGGATGAGGGACGATTAGCACGGTCCATGTTTACCATCTGCATTGCAATGAGAGGGATATCAAAAACGACCGCTGGAAAGTGCATTTACAAGCTCTAGTATTAGTCAATACAAAATTTGCTTTCATTATTATGTTAAACATTATGTTAAACATTCGTTTCCCAGGAATGTGAAGCAAAACCAGCCCAGTAAAATGTCAGTATGGTTAAGGAACACAGCAAACAAACAATTAAAAAAACTATTTCAACAAACAACTTGATAATCTTAACTTTCATCAGATACCCCCAAGCTAAACACCCAGAGCCATGCTACATTCATTCCGTTATAATAATGGTATCAATTATCAGTTCTGTTAATGGCAAACCTTTTATGTTTCCTGTTTTTGTGTATAAAATGAGAGCTTTTTTGTCATGTGCATCAAAGCCAGTCAGCGTGTGGCAAAAACGCCCTTTGAAAAGAAATGCTGTTTGTGAGGGGGGAAAAAAACAAATCTTTTTCCAAATGAATGATATTGGTTTCCAGCTGACTTTTGTGGAGAATCATCTAGTCGAACTGTCATGTGTTTCACGCTATACATCTTCTCACAGGTCCAACAAAGGTTCAGAGCACTGTCTCCAATCCCACTTTCTCTGAACCTGTGAGTGAGCTGCAGAAAAAAAAAATACAGGACACACTGTTTTTGCTCTCTCTTTAGCAGAATGAAAAAAATTGCCTCATACCAAAAGGGAAGAAGGCGTTAAAGGGCTGCAAGTTCACGTGACGAAATGGCACTGTGAGATGTTATCCTGTTTAAATGTGATGTTTCATAAGCAGAAGCACTGTTGCTGTGTTTTGTTCTGATGAGGAGCCAGGAAACATGGAGTGTAGCTAGTGATCCTGGGCCTTCTGACAAACGCTCAGCTGGACTCTCCCATTCCAACATGACAGCATAAAAACTTCTCATTCCTGACATGTTCTTGGGTCCCTACCCAGCTCTGGGATGCCCAAGTTATTCACAATACCCATGCCTTTACAAAGTGCCCTGCTGGGACACAAATCCTTGCAGATTAACAGAACACCAGCCTCGTTTGATTAAAAAAGAGCAATTAAATAAAAATTATACGAAACGCACAAGCCGCAAAAATTCCGGAACGCTAACACAAGTCGAGCACGTGATCTTCATTAAATGAGAAGGTGACAGGAAGAATCTGAAAAGAAAAATAAATTTCTTACATCTTAGGCCTTTTTGTATTTAAGGCAGTAAAACAGACACAGTGAATAAGATCAACCTTTCCATCTTTTCACACACGGCTTTTGAAAAGCACTTTAAAAAATAAGCCCTAAGTGTAGCTGTTTGAGTGCTTCAGGTGTATAATCACACACATTCCTTTTTGTGTGCTGCATGTAAAGGCTTATGTAACTTGACATTTACCTAATTAATGTACTTCATCACAGATTCCGCCTGTGTTCTCTCCTACTACAAATGTCTACATTAGTGTGCTAAGGAAAAGACAGAAATTTCTTAAGTGCTTTTACCCAAAGGGACCTATATGGCTTATAATTTTAATCATTTTAAAGTTCAGTGACATTTTTAATTCAAACAATTCTGGTATCATTCTTAATTGTACAGCAGTTCCATGTAAAATAAAACCATTTAGCCCGTTTGTTGTTCCGGGAGCTCTGTGGGCTTGTCTTACAAAGCAGGATCTAGGAGTTAGCCGGCTAAGTTAAGGGTTAGTTTGCTTTAATCCTGTTTTTTTTTTTTTTGGGGGGGGGAGTAGCTCACTTTTTAACCGGCTATGTTGCCGCATTAACTTGTGCTGCACGGCTAACGTGCTTCGCAGCAGGTTAAGTTTAGGATCTCGATTGAAAAGAGCAGATGGACCAGTCAGCAGCCAGAAAAATGGAAATTAAGATCTAACATTTCAAAGTCACTTTGTCGTTGTAAAAATGGCATCTCCGTTCTCCCTGAACTAGTATTAAATCGGAGATACAAGTTTTCATTTCGTTGTGCCGAATTTTGGAGAAACATTGAGAATGTCACTCATGAAGCCACGTATAAGTGTGTCACAAGTATATATTACAACCAGGACATAGTTGCATGTCGTTGGTCCTTGTTCATGCATAGTTACATGTCGTTGTTTTATGACAGTGAATCAAGCTATTTGTAAGAGTTTCCTCGTACTAATGAAACATTAGTACACTTTGCTTATGTCTCCTGGCCAGCACTGCGCCTTACTTATTAAACAGATATGTTCATATTCCACGTGGTTGGCCGCTTGCAGCAATCGTCACAATTTCATGTGCACCGCGATAAGCTTAACCTGAGTGCGTAAGGCTGGCTACTTAATTAAAGAAAGCTGTTAACAACCAACCCGAAATGCGTTACCGTTTATTGCGTTTATTATGTCTTATAAAGCAGCATCTTCGCTTCAACAGAACGTTTTTGGGAACCTGCTTATTGAGATGGTCCGTTTTTGCAAAGCACGTCCTGAAGTTTTCCGTGCACGCTTGCCTTTAATCAGCGCTGTTTAAAGTTATTTGATGTGTGAAAAGGGGGAAACTCGCTTGCTATCAGCCATGTTACTGAAACAGCACTCAAATTACGAATCGTTCAAAACAAGCGCAAAGCAAACTCGTGAAAGGCGATAAATCTTCGCGAAGACGCGGCAGGTTTGCGGCATCGGAGAAAAGAGTGGGTAAAAATAGAGCGAAACCTGCACAGCTTTCCCTGTTCTCAAGGCTATTTATTGGGCTGCTTATTAACTTGCTTTTGTCATAGCACCTGTGAGTTGGTTGTAATTACGAGAAACAATGTTGCTCGGAGGGGGCTTTAAAACCCACTGTCACATTAGCGGATGCTCGCAGGCTCCAGCTCACATATTAAAGTGTCAGGTTCGCGCGCAGGCAGGGCTGGGGGTTATGGTGCTCCACCAAGGACATGCATTACGTCATGTTATGAATATTCAATTTGTATTGGTACTGAGAACCCGAGATTGACACTGACCATAATAAATTGCAAGTTAAAAATCCCACTGGATCTCAGTCATGGTGTCAGAGCACCCTTCCCACAGCAATCCCTGTGAGGCTTGGATATCAAGTACTGTTCACAGCCTCTTCGATGATAAGATCACCTTTTCCTGTAAATATTTTTCTTAATTTGTTTCTCCTCTGTCTTAATACGTTAAACGTCCTGGGAGGTAGCAGTAAACGTAACATAACGCAAAGTGATAAGATTCCAAAACGGAGGAATCTTATCTTTGTCTAGAAGGTGTCAGTGTTATTGACTTGCTCCACAGAGCATGACATTGGTGTCAATTAAATGCACCATTTTCCATCACCTTGTCAGAGATGATGGCTCTGCTGGCACACAGCCTTTCTCCTGTGTCTGTTTCCCTTAAGGTAATGAAGAGCTGCTTTAATTACCTTTAAAATTAATCACAACAGGGTAATGTATCTCTTTGGGTCCAGAGGTGCACAAAACAGAGTTTCAGCCTTCTGCATGTAATCTGCAAACCTTTATGCAGTGGTTGCGTTTAGCAGCACAATTAGTTCATGCTCTAGATGTTTTCTCAGTGGATTCACTGTCCTGGCAGTGGAACTTCGGAAAAATCTGACACCTTTGTTTTCAACGTTACATAGTCACACATACACACATTTTCTATTATTTTATGTTTGTGTATATGTAAACATTTGTGTGTGTGTGTGTGTGTAGAGAGAGAGGGTAAAGGAAGCATGTACCATATAACATAAAGAATCTACAGATTATATTCAAAAAGTCTCTCTCCTCATTCAATATGCATGACCTGATGAGGATTTTTTTAAATTCACCTCCCGAGTACCGTGAGCCGTCCAGTTCTGTGCAATGACCTTTACTACCTAAGGTTAAACTCAACTTGCTTCAGCTCTCTTAGGTCTTGGGCCTGTATGCAATTTCCGCTTCATGTCAGAGCTCATATCCTTGGTCAAGTTAATGGATTTGACGACCTTATTCTCTTACCTTTAATAAGAGCGTTCCCATCTTGTCATGAATCCATTACCTTGTGGTTGGAGGCTATGCAACACAATATCCAAAGACTATAAGAACCTCCTCCATAAAATGTAACTCGCCAACAGAAAAAAAAATGTGTGATGAATATGGAACCAGGTTATAGCATTAAAAGTTGATGTTGGAGACTAGACCCTGTCTTCATAATCACTGTAACACCAACCTCATGATACCTCCCACTGTTATCCTGAAGCGCTGCGGGCCAAGGGTCAGGTAAGTGCACTAAATGTGGAACAAGCAGGTCATTATTTCTTTTTCTGTGTGGTGTGGCATAGCAATCTGGGAACACAGACAGTGCACCCGTCTGGGCGAAACGTTTGCTCTTCTCTCTATTGCTCGGGGTGAAAATGACCAGCTCAACGTCCGTGACACATTTTCGTCACATGCGTTATTAAATGCAGCAGCACAACCGAATTGACTCTATGTCAACCTTTGCCCGCACCTGAACTATCATGAATAGCAGGTGGGCACAAAGGTGAGAGACCCGTGCACGGATCCTGTGCCTGGACCTGTAAGCAGCGTTTGGTTTCTGGTCCGGCTCACAGGTGCGATACTCAGTGTGGGACCTGTTCACAGAACCGGACCATGCCTGACTTCTGGGATAGGTGGTCTTCTTGTTAGTCAGGAGTTTGATGTTTACAAAGCATTTGTTTTGAAGCACAGCTTTGCTTAAGTTCTAACTATCGAAAAGGAGGGCAGTCTGTTCATAATTTTATATTTTAAATGTGTGTATATATAAATATAGATAACGTTGTAAAATAAATACAACCACTCACACATTAGTAAACTGTGCATTTACTAATATGATCACAATGATTTTTTACTCTTATAATTAATGTACTCAGCACAATTGCAGAAGGTATTTTACTGATTATGCACATTACACAAAGAACCACTCCTGAGAGGAACAGATATGACAAGTGGCTGTCTTCTCCATACACGAGACTGGATGTTCAGTTTGTGAATCGCAACTTCTGAGTTCTCCTTGCCTGGCAAGAGTCTTATTTTATCCTTGCTTTGGAGCAGATAAGACTGTTTGGTATCCCAAAGGATTGTTAAGTGATAGCTATGTACTGTTACTAGCATAACCTGGACAATTTTCATCAGTCATTGATATCCCCACGGACCAGCAATGGCAAGAAGATCTTTTTAAGCTTTAAAATCCCCTGACAGTTTTCCTCTCTGTTCTTCATAGGCAAACAGATTTAGAAAATATGTGGGGAAAAGTTCACAAGTGTACAACTGACAGGGTAAGGTGTGTGTGTGTGTGTGTTGCTGAGTGTTATTATTATTAAATGAAATGAGTATAATGACTAAAAATGTGTGAACTTAAAAGGTCTGGGCCAAGGGCAGTTCAAATGGTTTATTTTTTAGTGGGGTAAATTAGCAAAAACAATTTCCTTACCAACTTAAATTGAATCCTGAGATGAACAGTAATTTGAATCAAATAAGTCTGACAGCAATGTTAACAATTTCCTCTGTTCATGCTAACTTGTACTGACATTTTAAAGAGGTGACCAGTGTTTGGAAACAACTTAAAATGGCTCTGTATAGTTTTTTTTTTTTAACACTTTCTAAAATATATACATCACATCTGCGTTATTGGAGGACTCGTGGTCATGCTGGCTCCGTATGAAAATAAAACCCCACCAAAGTGCATCTGTATTTTCAGATGCATGGACATTTAGCTGTGTTAATCATCCTTCTGTAGACATCTGTTATAGACATTTCTGGGTTGAATGTTTGTCTGGCTTGTTCTATACACTTAGCTACAGCATTACTGCACATCTAGAGTGGCAAATATGGACCTGTATTCACACATCAGTCCCTTTTTGTGATGGTCTACTTCTCTCTTTCTGTGTGTGCGTGCGTGCATGTGTGTGAGTGAGCGTGAGAGAGATGTTGTGCTCTGTCTCTTTCCCTCCATTTCTCTCAATTTCTGTCTTTGATTCTGTGTACTCTCTCTCTCTCTCTCTCTCTCTCTCTCTATCGCTCTCATTCTCTGACCATCCCCATATCTCTCTCTCTGTCTCTCGCATTTTCATTCTCTGACCTCCCCCCGCATATGTGGGTCTCTCGCTCTCTCTCTCTCTCGCTCTCGCTCTCTCTCTCTCTCTCTCTCTCTAGAGGGAGCACCTGTCCTATCAGACTCAAACAAGAAACCTAAACTGTTCCATTAAATTATCCAGTTGTGCAAATGGGTGAAAACGGTGAGGTCTTTTTAGTAAAGATGCAAGCTGATCTGCTAATAATGGCCGCATGTCTCGCACACCCTCCCCATTGGATAACATTTATGTTTACCAGAGCACCTGGGCGGGCGGAAGCTCCAGACAAACTGGCCTCTCCTGGCAGTCCAGGGCTCTGAGGCTCAGTCTGTAAGGCCTCCGCAGGACTGCTGGTGCTTGGCTCCTCGCCATCCCAAGCATCTTGACACACTTGCGGAATCTGTTTTCTCTGTAAGAATGGGGGGTTTGCCATCTGCTTTGGTAAACCCCTTTGAAGTTGCTAGTGCCGATGGTGTCATTCAACACCTAAGATTTGTCATCAAGATGTCTTTGGATTGAGCCATCTTTTCAAATGTCACCAGCCTACCAGTCTCGCAGAATACACCGCTGCAAATTTGTTTTCAAACAGAACACATTAAAAAAATAAAAACACAGACATTCCTGTGAAGTCTGATATGATGGCTGGAAGTAAAATATGCATGTCACTTGAAATAAATTCTGAGTTCAGTGAAGAACCTTGTAAACACTTTGTAACTATTAAACTAACTTAAAGCTTCTACAAAAATTTACAGAGGTCTTTCACTTGAGGACAATGGTTTACTTTAGGACAGCAGCCTTGTGACTACAGATTCATATTTATTCTATTGTGTTGCTTGGAATCTAATCTCTATATTGTATCATAAAGAGAATACAACACAATGCAGCTTTATTCAATTAATATCTACAATCACTAGATTTGTGAGGGGAAAAAACAATATTTCAATCCATCTTTATGCTTATTAAAGAAAATGACACATTTTATACACTATGCACTTTTTCATTTTTGTTAAAGCCTTGCAGATAGAACTGTGGCAAGATTATGTATTCTAAAAACACAATGAAACTTAACAAGAAGGTTCCTTCACATCCTGACTTTTGTATTTAATAAGCGAGAATAATCTCACTTACAATAAGAATAATCATAGAAATGTGCACAGGGAATGTATTAGAATTCATCATCTGCAAACCCTGTTTCTTTTTCTCCCACTCAAATCCATGTGAGTGGGACATATTGGTGTGAACACCTTCCATTTATGGTTTGCAAACTGACAGCACATTAAATAGAATATAATGCAATGCATTATTGTTTTTCATTTATGACATCATACATCATGTGATTGTGGTAGAGTTTTATCCTCTGTGAAATCTTCAAATATAATAAAGACTTTGTGGCAGAATTTAAAACTTCTATAAATCCATAAACTATTTTGTATTGGGTAAAATCGAACAGCCATTTTTTTAAAGGTTATCGCCTTTGGTTTTGAGAAAATGTCAGCACAATGCCAAGACACCCCCCCCAGAAAGAATAAACAAAATAAATAATTCATTGTATCTAATCATTGTTGAATTTATTAAAATTTGTTAAACCGATAAACTCGAAAGAGCCTAAATGTATTTAGAACTTGATCATACACCAAATTATCTCAAAACCCAAAAACAACCCAACAGTTACCTTGATATATATACAATTCCAATTTCACTGAGCAGTTTTACATAAAACACGATGTTAATACCAGCAGAATAGAGTGTTCCAGCTGCTATTTTAGGCTGCAAATTACTTCCAAATGAAAGCAAACATAAAACCTCATTATGATTGAACTTTTGGTGAAGTATCAAATATACAGACCCCTGACTGTATCAAAACACTCTGTACTTAATTTTTTTTTATTAAAATTTTTTGCATATTCTTTATTACTCATATTGTTTGAATAACCTTAAAGTTAGACAAGGGGTGTAACATACAACATAAAACACAGCTGAAATTTTCTTAAAACTTGGCCACAATGGAAAAAGTAAGGCACGTGTATATGTACTTCTTTTCCCTCACAAAAACTTTGTAAGTAGTGTACGGTAGATGACAGAGTTGGAGAGGAGGTAAAAAACACAAATAATGGAAATGTGTGATTACGGACATTAGGAGCTCTGCGATAATGTCTGAATAGCCTTCATCTCTTTGAAAGCCAAAAGTAAGAGCAAGAAAGATGTCCCTTCTGTCTCTCTCTGGCGCTCCGTCTAACGCTTTTGTGTTGGGGGTGCTGAGGGAGCCGCTCCGCACCAGTGTTCAAAGCATAATCATACAGAAAGCATCACACACACTTACACAATCCAGAGCCTAAATCAGCTGTTACCATGGAACTAAGCATAATGCAAACAACATGATTACCTGTTCTTGTATAAAGTACCTAAATATCCCATTTCAAGCTATGAAGACATAAGTACATAAAAGGAAACAGGATCTGTGAAAAGTAGTCGCTGGTGGATGGTGGTAATATGGCCCTAATTTGGTGTTTTTTTCATCAGTCGTTGTGGGTTTTCATTCCCCCCCCGCCTTTTCAATTTTTTTTGCCAAGCTCTTAGTGTTAACACAGCGAGAGGGGGTAGTTCTGAGCCGCACTTCCTGAGGAGATGGAGATGCGGGCGGAGGTGCTGGAGGGGATGGGCTCAGCAGGGCAGAAGGCCGGCACCACAGACACTGGTGGGGAACAGACGGCCCATGCAGCCGGGCTGCTTCTGGCCGTCAGACCCAGATGACGTGCGGCCTTCAGCAGGTGGGGGTGGAGAGGGGGGTAGGGGGTGTAGAAAGGGTGAGCTGGGGCCGGAGGCGGGTCGCTTGTCGGGAAATGGTGTGTTACGTGTGCTTAGCTTCTTTTGAACTGCAGCACCTGTCCACGGCTGGTGGTCATCTAACACTGCGCTCCACACACCTACGCTGTTTGTCTTCATTCTTTTCCCAGCCGCTACTGACACAGGAGCCGTAGTGGAACACATTTTGAGTGGCAGGCTTCATTTCAGGCATTCAGTCACCCCAGTGTGTCCCCAGTCCGGTAGGTTGTCTTTTACTACCGCCGCAGAATAGGACAGTTGCGCAGAATTGCAAGGCACGTCAGAAAGATGGCGACCCTGTCGGGATAATCCTCTCCGAGAAGGACGCTGGAGGGTGGGGCGCCCCGGGAGATTGTGTGCGCATGGTGATAATTGGGCACCCTGATGCTAGTTATCTCCTCAGGCAAAGTACGGCCCGTGACCTCGCCGTCTCCTCCACGTTCCAGCGCGATGTAAAAAGAAAAGGGATGGCTCGGAGGTGGGCAGGCCGGGGGCGTGCAGACAGAGCTGCGGGTGCAGGGACAGCTGCTGGGGTGGCGAGTACCGTTCTGAAGCCGGGCCTCTGTACGCATGCTACGATCCTGCCTCTGCCTCATCAGCATCTCCGCGGCAAATCCCGCCCCATGCGACTTACACTGCGGGTTGGCGGGCCTTCAGCTTCGGCCCTTCATTGTATTCATATTTAAAGGGATCCCTACCACGTCAAACCCCAGTGAAGGGAATTCTCCAGGCGTGCCCTTCCTCACAATTTGGGCTCTGCTGATAAAATAGCACAGTTCAGACTCTCAGGGGACCAATACAGATTGAGCTCCATTTGTAGATGTCTGAGCAGTCCAAGGCCATCCAGCCCGTTCTGCCGCTTTAAGCGCCTGGAAAGAACTCGATAAACATTTGAGCTTACCCATGTGTTATCTCAACAAGTCTGGCCCTTATATATGGAGGCACCTGCCTCTGGACAGGCTACATACCATCTAGTTTTAAGTCATTATTTACGTTAATAATATCATAAATATCGACTAGTCAGTCATCACTAGGGTGATGCAGTGGATGTTGTAATGTTCACCAACTGTCTGCCTTAGTGGTTCGGTGTCTGGCATCAAAGTCACTGACTGACTCATGCGTGTGTGTGACCTTTTGTATGATTTCACAAGAGAACTGTGTCAAAAGCCTGGTATACACTTAAAAAAAATCCAGCCATCCGTCTGTCTGTTCATTCATCCGTCCACCAGTCCATGCTCAGTCTGTATTACTGTAATGGAAAAGGAAATCACTAATTTACATGAAATTTGCCTTCATGTTCTATTAGTGTATCAACACCACTATGTAATGAAATGGGTAGTTCAGCTTTTCTGTAATGTCAGGACTTCCTATATGTAAAAGGGAAAAGTGCAATTACCATTACGAGGTCATTACGATACGCTCATGCTCCATGAAAGCTTGCTCACTGAAGAACTGCTGTGTTTTTTAGATCTTAATGCTTCACAAACAATAGCCTTTTAATTTAGTAGTTTAATTATTAATTTGTTTCATTAAAAAGGCCCGTTTTTATTTCAGATTATTCATTTTTGATACATTGTCTCATGAAACCTTCTTGGCAGTTAGTTTAAGGTTCAATTTTATGTTAGGGCCAATGAATTTGAAAATTTTAATTGGTTTTAATAAGCCTGATGTACTGCAGTTCTTAAAATACACCTGTTAACTCTACCCAGTGTATATTTCAGAGATATAATGAAGCCACCTGTATTATTTTTTTGTAATCCAATGCTCCATTGATTAACATTAATTCTCAGAAAATGTATTATGTAAGTTGGCATATATGCATGAAATTAGAAATTAAAAATATAAAAAGCACAACCCAATAAATGTACTATGCGATGATAACATTTTAGAATATAATTATTTTTGTGTAAATCAAAGAAATGATAAGGATTAATGTAAAGTGGTGCGTCCCTCTCCACGGAGGCCGGGCATGTTATGTTTGTATTCATACTACAGATCATTTGCAGACACTTTTAAATTCGTAGCTTCACAGGTGTACGATAAACACGTTACCAAACCATGTCAAGTGGGATCCGTTTGTTTTCTGTCTGTCTGTGTTAGTGCTTTGTGTTGGTTAGTCTTGGTGCTTTGTGTTGGTTAGTCTTGGTGCTTTGTGTTAGTGCTTTGTGTTGGTTAGTCTTAGTGCTCTGTGTTAGTGCTTTGTGTTGGTTGGTCTTGGTGCTTTGTGTTGGTTAGTCTTAGTGCTTTGTGTTAGTGCTTTGTGTTGGTTGGTCTTGTGCTTTGTGTTAGTGCTTTGTGTTGGTTAGTCTTAGTGCTTTGTGTTACTGCTTTGTGTTGGTTAGTCTTAGTGCTTTGTGTTAGTGCTTTGTGTTGGTTAGTCTTATTGCTTTGTGTTGGTTATTTCTGTTGCTTTGTATTAGTGCTTTGTGTTGGTTAGTCCTGGTGCTTTGTGTTAGTGCTTTGTGTTGGTTATTTCTGTTACTTTGTGTTAGTGCTTTGTGTTGGTTAGTCTCAGTGTTTTGCCTTTTCCATTTACTCACTTTTTAAAGTGCTGTGTGTCTGCTGTTCTCAAGTACAGACATCAAAGACACAGACACAAATTTAAAAATAGCTGAAATTCCAAATTAGTGTACATGAACTGTTTTAGAAGTAGCCTGAATAAGAGAGAACATGCAGAATTACTGTACAATACAATACTATTTCAAATGCAGGTATATTTTAAGAAATGTAAAAAGCTGTTAAACTGTATTTCTGTGTTCTGTAATCAACACTCAAGCCATATTCATCCACACCACATGGTGTGAATCTGTACAACCTGCCAAGCAGTTCTTGTGCTACATGACCACTGTGATTCTGTTGCTGTTGACAACATTAATTCTGTCCACATCATTTATCCTTACTAGCGAGTGCTAAGGAACAAGCTAAATATTCCAACAAATATAATTTTACACCATCAGAAAACTATAAAAGATTGAGATTTCATGTTCGAAACTAGCCTACAGGCATACACTCATGATTCATTTTTTAAAGGAGGTTAAACATATTACTGTAGCACTTCTTCCATTAACCTTTACCATGGGATCTTTTACTGTTGTTTAACATATGCTTTAGCTTAACCTTCAAGAATAATAAAATTATGAAGAATGAAACTAGCATCAAAACTGTAAATGTAGTAAAACAAACTTAAGTTAAAAGCATGGGTCATATGTTTATTTTTTATTTCATATATCTTAAGTATATATAACCAATAAATATATATTTTTAAATATTTAACGCATAAAGTAGTTTTATGTGTGGACTTTTTGCTTAAATTTAAAATTTAATGCTAATAACATGTGGCACTACCTCACAATGGCTTTAAAAGTCATAGTAATGAACAGCTAACATGTGACACTACCTCACAGCACCTTTAAACGTCACAGTAACGAACAGCTAACACCATGTGACACTACCTCACAGCACCTTTAAACGTCATAATAACGAACAGCTAACACCATGTGACACTACCTCACAGCACCTTTAAACGTCATAATAACGAACAGCTAACACCATGTGACACTACCTCATAGCACCTTTAAACGTCACAGTAACGAACAGCTAACGTGACAGTACCTCACAGCACCTTTAAACGTCACAGTAACGAACAGCTAACACCATGTGACACTACCTCACAGCACCTTTAAACGTCACAGTAACAAACAGCTAACACCATGTGACACTACCTCACAGCACCTTTAAACGTCACAGTAACGAACAGCTAACACCATGTGACACTACCTCACAGCACCATCCATCCATCCATCCATTATCTACCGCTTATCTGGGGCCGGGTCGCAGGGGCAGCAGTCTAAGAAGTGACCCCCAGACTTCCCTCTCCCCAGACACCTCCTCCAGCTCTT
>JABJVR010005132.1:0-49271 GCA_025773905.1 Chitala chitala | reverse complement strand
GCTACTTGTCTGCAGACATCGATCTCCACGCCGAGATACAACACCGTCTGAAGAGTGCCAGCTCAGCCTTCGGTAAACTTTGCAAAAGAGTCTTCAAAGATCGAGATATCCGGAAGGAGACGAAATTTATGGTATACAGGTCCGTCGTTATTCCAACTCTTCTCTATTCATCTGAGATCTGGACTCCTTACCGGCACCATCTGAAAATGCTCGAAAAGTTTCCCCAGCGCTGTCTTCGACAGATACTCGGTATTCGATGGGAAGACAGAAGAACAAACATCAGCGTACTACAGGAGGCAAGGCTGCCCAGCACTGACACTCGCTTTTGCCTCCGTTTGAGAATTTCGTGGAAATGTGACATTGACTGTATTGTTGTTAAACAGATTCATCGTTCGCGCTGCTACAGCCTTATTCGGGTGGTGCTTTAATACAAAATGTTGTACTGTTTCCCACGTTTTGCACACCTCCCTAATCTCATTTAAAGCATGAAATGATATAAAAAACATATCAAACTTGAAATGAAAATGCTCGTCTTGCAAGACATCGCTCGTTATCCAAGTTAAACTTTATTAAAAATTTTTGCTCGTCTTGCAAGGCATTTGTAAACTAAGTTACTCACAATCCGAGGTTCCACTGTATTTGTAAACTCAGTTCAGAAGTGCAGTTATTGACTAATATCAACAATGTTCGTATTTGAAGCTTTAAATGATAATTTGCTATAAGTCTTTTTGTCCCGCGACGCTTAACAGGATAAGCGGTATGGAAAATGAAAGAATGAATGAATGAAAAGGCCTTTTGTTAAATATATATTTGAAATACATTAATAATTAAGTTTATCATTATAATAGTATAATCAGTGTTTCTTGTAGTTACTTAACATTACTACATACGTACCAGTTTGGTTAGTTTGTAAATTAACAGGAAAAAAGGTCATGATCCATATTGTGAATTGTGATTCTAACCAAAAATATTGTGACATGAGGTTTTGGGCATTTTACCCACCCTGGCTGGCACCTTCCTGTAAATTTAGTTTGTGCACTTAACTGAAAATTGAAAATGTTTGCACATGATAATTATAACCAATTACCAATGGAAATTATAACCAATGGAAATTAGTTATTATACCCCTGAAAAGAAATCCAACACAGCAGACAGCTTTTGTTTTAGAGTATGCATTTACTTGTCACCTATAACAATGTCATACAAAAGATGTTGCTAGCAAGTTGGTAAAGTATGGTAGCAGGAATAGGCATTCTTCTCTGTGCTTTTAACCCTGTGCAGCACTGTATCTATAAGCACAGGACAAACTCACCCAGCCGGCTGCGGAGATGCAGGGAATTTCGCCGGCGACGCAGCCTGCGGTACCCGCATTCAGAATCTTCACTGGGGATGGACTGGATAATGTGGTCTGCCTGATACAAACCAGTTTCAGTAACCCAACAGTTAGGGGTATACAGCGGAATCAGAGAACCTGGTATTTGTTCAGGAGCGAGATAATGACAAATCAAAGCAGTACCATGGTAACTGCTTTTGTACGATTTTGTGGGCCACTTCTGAAAGGATGTTGTGTAATTTTGTATTATTTATGCTCTCTAGTTGAGTGAGCATATGCTGGTGTGAAAGTTTGAGAATGTATTTGTATGTAGTTATGTACACGTTAGGTGACCGCACATTGTGAGTGTTCTGATGAGCATCTAGGTCAGTATGTTGTAGTTTCTAGTTTTACATGTACTGATAGCAGTCTGGGTGACTGTGATGATTTCAGGTTACATAACTGTGAGTGTACTGTGATTTTAGGTATAACTACATTGAAAGTGTGGTTATGCCACTGTGGGCCCTGCTGTGAACACTGGTTCTGCTTCACACCCAGGGGCAGGAATGCTCACATCTCGCAGGTTGAAAGTGATCTCCAGGTTACTCCAGAAATTGTCAGAGAAGTCAGGGTACATGTCCAGCACTTCCAGCAAGTCATCTCTCTGGATCTTGTGAAGGTCACAGTAGGTCAGAGCACGTACATCAGCATTGGACTTCCCAGGTCGTGCATAGAGACTGATTGGTTCCCCAAAAATGTCATTCTTACCTAAAGGGCAAGCGAGGGGGGGAGGGAGTTGATGAACAAAAAGGAATGACAAAAGAATAATGGCTCTTCAAAGTCAAAGTTATACAGTCATTATATAGTTTTTGCATTACACATTGAAGAAACTAGTAATATCGCTAATGAAAATGCTTCCAATAAATGCATTCTCACAGTCAAGATAACAGTACAAAACAAAATGTGGTGGACTTTAGGATTTGCTCTGTCCCACACATTACCACCAGAGGGAGCTATATTTTAAATATATTTTATATTCTTATATTTTATTATATAAATTTAATTTTTATTATTAATTATATTATAATATTGTTTATATATATATACATATATATATATATAAACAATATATATATAAACAATATATATAGTTTATATATACTTGTACATGTATATAAACTGTGTTATATATGTTGCAGAAACCCAGTATCTATAGTAAAAATTCTAAATAAAAGCATAAAAAAATCTTTTCCATCCAAAAAGATATTTGTTGATTTCATATGCTTTCATTTATTTCCACTTTGTCATGTGCATTGCTCGAAGGTCATTCATTATGTGACTTTACAAAAAATATATTATTTTAAAATTCTCCAGCAATTGCCACAGTCTTTGTGAAGGGTCTTTCAAACAAGCAAGGCTTTACGGACCTGATATGGTAATCATGCCATGCCAGCATAAGTCTTATCAGATTTTACTTCAACTCTTTAGTGGTAGATAGAGTAGAATTTTAACTGACATTCCACAATGAGCACAATAACTGCATGTCTAAATGTCAATTTAATACCAGCCCCTCACTGGTGTTTGAACCATTTATGTATAAGAGCCAGTTCACATAATAGCCACTTCATGTTATGTGCCTGTTTCTATTCTCTGTGTGCCAGTCGTTTACCAACTAGCAAAATCAAACATCGAACTTGAATAAAGCACTTTTACAGGTTGAGCCTTTGAAGGTGCTTGCTTAAAAACCTTATCTTAAACTAATGGAGATGAATTTTAAACCTGATTAAATAAAACTGGGTCTAAATTTGGCTGCTGGTACTAAAGGTGTGAAAGCAGCCTTTTATGTGATATCACTGATACATCTGACAGACAACAGATTTAATTTTAAAATCAGTATATTGCCCAACAATAGGACTTTAATATTGTCTGCAATTGCACATTACATTATGTGACACTGACCAATTTTAGATACAGTCCTATGGAGCTATTAGAACAATTGAAACACTTTATTATTCTCCTTACGATTCTTCTTCACACAGTCTATAGTACTACACTATTGCAGTAAAATAACATTATAATGTAGCAATACTAAAATGTGACCAAGTACAGCAATGGGCACTCACCTAAGATAGCCACCACCACATCTTCACGCAAGATCTCGATGGAGCCCCGTGAGATAAAGTAGAGAGCGGTGAGCACATCACCGTAGTGCACAAGTGTGTCACCAGGAGGTGCGTGGGTGGTCTTGAAGCGTATAGCCAGAGCGCGCAGGCAACCCTTGCTCGCTCCTCGGAAAGCCTTGCAGTGCTGCAGCAGGCTTCGGTTCAGGTGCAGGCAGATGTCAGCCTGTAGGCATTCTGGGAAACCCTTCAGCACCTGCAGGGCCATTTTGGGTGGGGTAGTGTGGACAAGAGGACACAAAAAGACAAAGACAGAAGATGATGAGCACATTTCTTAGAATGTAAGAAGACAATCTTGCATTTCAGCCTAAGTGATACTCAGATATGGCTGAGAAAAACTACATGAGAACATTTGTTAAGTTTGAAAACTTGGACTAACTTGGTTACTGAAACCACAAATGCCCAATCACGACGCCATGCCATGTGTTTTACACGTTTTCCTAAACATCTGTTCCCACAAACACAGAACAGCATGTACACACCCTAACAGACATATGCCATCACACTCTGGCCTCTGTGACGGGGTCCTCACACATGGAACTGACAGGCTGTGATTGTGATCTGACCCATTTGCTTCCTCTTGGCAGGGGACAGCTGAGCACTGACGCCTACAGTGGGACATTTACACCTTGTTGCTCATGGTAGAGCAGACTAACCAGGTGAGACAAAAGCCCTGGTCCACCAACAGAGATGAACAATACAAAGAAACTTGGAGGAAATTACAGTCTATTATATACTATGTAAGCATGCAGCGATTAAATGAAAGTGTGAGTCCACACGTTACTGTGAGTCGTTTATATGGTGCTTTTTCACAGCTGCACATCTGGGCTTTATTTCCTCTCAGGACAAGCCTTTTACATTGCTTTTGCTCTGACTGTATTACTTCCATTCCTCTGCATGCTTTGTTATATATTTTACTGATAATGTTGTAGATATTATGTGGTGTGTTGGTGCCCCGCCCAGGGTGTCCCCTGCCCTGCTTCCTGTTCCTCCTGGGATGGGCTCCAGACTTCCCACGACCCTGAATTGGATAAGTGGGCTAGAGAATGGATGGATGGATGTTATAGATGTTTTTACATATTGTGTATTTGTTGTTTATATTACGTTGGTATATTTTTAAACACAGACATTTTGTGCACGTTCAAGATAAGAATGAGGAGGGAATGATTTTACGTAAAAAGCAACCACTGGTAACCTGTTTGCTAGTTGCTGCCCTTGTTTTAGAAAATTTATCTGAAACAGCATCTGTGTGTGAGCGGATACGTGTGTGCATGTGTGTACCTAGTGAGTGACATAAATAACAGAGGAGTTAGTGAAGACATGCAACAATGAACCCGGCTGCATACATCATCCAGGAATGTGCAAGTCAGAATGACTCATCATTAAAATTAGAAATTATAGTCACAACACAGTACACAAAACTTCTGGAGCCGAACTATTGATAATGAACTTAAATGGCAGTGTACACATGTAATAAAAAATATACAGATTTTCAAAGAAATTCAAAGCCACCACTCTGTATCAGTGAACAGCTCCACAGCCCCAACCCTGTATCAGTATTCACTTCTGCAGCCCCCACCTCACATCAGTGTTCAGTTCCATGGCCCCCAACCTGTACCAACGTTCAGCTCCACAGCCCCCACCATGTATCAGTGCACAGCTCCCTGGGCCCTGCCCTGCTTTTTGACTGTCATTTCACATCCTCTGTAAACCAGCCTGTTTCTTCAGCTTTGTTTCTTTAGCAGTCTTAATTGCAGAATAAATTAGTCAGAAATGTATTGAAAGAGCTAGAAAATGCAATGTAAATACGTGTTTGTTTTTAGGCATAATGAAATTCGCACATATAGTTCAAAATAATGCATTTCTGTTGCACTTAGCCAAATTTCAGTATTTTGGATGCAATTTTCTAAGTTACTCCACATAATGAATAAAAATAGTCCAGTTTATTCTCATAGCATAAAACCAGGTCCAGAAACATTTCCATTGTGATATGCAGTATTTAACTCCTCTCCATCTCTTCTGCTGTGTTCAGTCTGTCAGAGTCTAATGATGGGCCATAAACTTCAGTAATACTGAGTAAGTTTAGCAGACTCTAGCAGACTCCAAGCCAAATGCCTGTGAGCTTTGAATGCAGAACATACTCCTGGTCTAAATAAACTCTAATTAACACTCCGTAACAGATTTAAATTTTGTTTTTGCTCCTAGGTACAAATTGTGTTTTTCTAATCCATTATGCCTAAAATAAATAGAAAATAGCTAACGTTCCACAAAAACTTTGCCTCTGTCGTCAGGACAATGATATTTTGAAATTTACCAGTTTTCAAGAACATTCTCGATCCACATTCAATGTTGATTACACTTCCAGAATATTCTGGAACTGTGAGAATGTCCAGAAGTTTCTAGAATTGGCCAGAATTTCTTTTAGAATTTTCTAGCACTTTCTGTGACTATCCAGTAGTATCCATAGAAGTATAAAAGTACAGGTGCCTTAAACCAACATTTTAGTTTATCTTATTGCTGAGTAAGAGATTAGTGAATGGCAGTATTTGATTTACATGGCATCAAGAGGTTGCCTGCACCCAGCAGATACATTTTGCTCTGTGTGTGGACAATTTATCAAGACAAGAGTGACAAATTAGTTGGTGAAAGCATCTGTTAAGACATGCGAGGCCTACAAAGCATACTTCGGCATGCCTGTCGGGGATCAAGACAAGCCCTGGGCACCTCGTTTCACATACAAACACTGCTAAAAAAATTTTTAACCAGGATATACTCATCTTTGAATGTTGTTACCAAGGACAGTATAACAAAAACACGATGGGGGACTATGATTGGGGGCTTCTTTGAGAAAACAATTTCCAGTATTGCTGCATATCTAGAAAATCTACTAATTTCTGAACACTTTTAAGTGTGTATTTGCCATGCAAGTATATATTGTTCTTTCTCTAACTGCTTAAAAAGATAAAAATTTGCCTGTTTTGTCTCTATAAATACAAAACTTTTGTAAGCTGCGGTCACAAAATCTAAGTTTGTGAAGTTTGTGAATATAGCTGTTCTTGCATAGGCTTTAGATATAAGCAGTTGAAATATAACACTTAAAAAGCCAGGAACAAAAATTGTGTTACATAGTGTTATTTGAACTCAGAGCAGCTGTCTTTATAGCGATAATTATAATTAATGACTTTATGTGTAATTGCTGTTCTGAGCGTACCTTCAACGTGAATGACGTGTTCATGTGTCTGTCTGCAGATGCCCATGATGCTACAGGATTGCGTGTTCCTGTTTGCACAAGCAAACACACTCATATGCAAGTGTGTGACAGGCAGAGGGCTGGACTCACTGCGTTCATGTCGATCCCGTTGGTGTAGGACCAGGCATGCTGGAAGTACTCCTCCAGGCGCTGGCGAAGCCCCCCCGGGATCTGGTGGAAACGGATGAACTCTTTGACCCGCAACATCTGAGTGTGGTAGCGGGCGGTGCCCGAGTACAGGCGCTGGATGATGGCTGACACGTTCCCAAAGATGCTAGCGTACATGAGGGCTGTAGCAAAGAGAAAAGGCACTGGCTCAGTGACAGGACCATGCACAGAGGTGCAGACATCTACACACGTAAAAGTGGAACCTCGGATCACAAATTTTATCCATTCCAAAAAATACTTTGTGAACAAATTAAAATGAAACAAATGTTCCCATAAGAAATACAGTAAATCCAATTAATCTGCTCCAAACCCCTAAAATTAACTAAAATATTTTTTGTACAAGATAACTATAGTTTTACACGCAGAAAAGAAATAAATGTAAAAGACAAACTATTTATATGTTTATCCACATTAACAATAACTTTTCAACATATTGCTTGTGTTCTTTGCTTCCTTGTCACTGTTACACCTTTTGCCACATAAGTACTCTTGATCTCTGTCTTCTGACCAGTCATGGTGCTGATCGTTGACATTGATTTCCCATACATTCTTGCAAGATCAGTCACACACACATGCACACACGCTGTCTTCATGTTTAGCAATGATCTGTTTTTTCAGATCTATCGACAACATCACAACTTTTTTTCAGGCTCATTCTTACCACAAACTTTCATGGGGTCCACAGTGGGTTATATTAATCAGAATATTCACATCAATCAAAAAAAAAAACTATTTTTCACAGATAATTCAACTGTGGATGTTCACCGGGTGAGATATGAGTGCAAACTGACCTAAGCCTCCTTTATTTTTCCATCTCGCCTTGAGGAAACCCACGCGCCTCACCCATACGGGTTTCAACATGCAGTTCATACTCCGGGGCAAGCTTCATGAACCAGGCGATTTTTTGCAGTGAAATTTTGTTTGTGAACTGAATTATTCGTAATGAGGGGCATTCATATACCGAGGTTCCACTGTATAGGTAAATGGGAAATACACATACCCACATTCACACACACACAAATCAGATAGACACACCTGAAACAAATCAGCTACAACTAAATTAACCCACATAAAAAAATCACACAGTGCATGGGAGTGCACATGCAGACACCCAAAGGTCCACGTTATTCCTTTTTCATGATTGCGATATCTATTTAGCTATAGCCATAACTGCAATTAACACAAATATGACATAACAAGCACAAATACGGTGGACTCACATCCAATGAGCATGACGCAGATGGAGAAGATCTTCTCCAGGTTGGTGTTGGGTGACACGTTACCGAAGCCCACGCTGGTCAGACTACTGAAGGTGAAGTAGAGGGCTGTCACATACTTGTCTTTGATGGAGGGCCCTGATGTCATGTCGCTGTCATTATAGTGCTTGCCAATCTGGTCTGCCAGGTTGTCCAGCCAGCCGATCTTCATGCCTCCAAAGCGTGAGGAGCCATTGCGCTCCACGTTGCCGATAGCATACCAGATGCAGGCCAGCCAGTGGGCAATGAGGGCAAAGGTGCACATCAGTAGAAAGAGCACTGCCGCACCATACTCTGAGTATCGGTCCAGTTTACGTGCTACGCGCACCAATCGCAGCAGCCTTGCCGTCTTCAGCAGTCCAATCAGAGTTGTTGTTTGGGGCTGAGGGCGGGTTTAAGACAAGAAAAAAAAAATGCAGTGGGGACATTGTATTTTGCTCAGACATACTTAAAAAGCCTTCACCCAATTATTACAATTATTTTTCATTGTTGTTCACAATCACTGAACTATTTTGCTTGATGAACATTAATCTAACAGTATGGTAATACCATATCCTGCAACATGTACATTACAACAAAGAACCCAGGAGAGCTATAACACAGCAGGATTCCTAATCTTTGTCATCACTCCCTTTGGCAAAGTCAGTTCTTGTCCTTTTTAGGGCTAAAGAAACTATTTTGGTTCTCATCCCAGATAGAGAACAGTGTATTTTAATGGTTCTCACAACTGCCATCAACCCAGTACTTGAGTTTATCAGAAGGAAAATAACTGACTAGATGTAGGATTAATTATCTATTTGCTCTGGAAACTGTGTACAAAATCAAAAATTTTCTTCAAATTTCCAAACCATAAACAAGAAGCAAATCTCAATTCTTTTCAATTTGTGTACTTGTAGTTTATTTTGATAAATCATTTATCTTCTATGCAGTCTGTGTCTATGAAAATTGCCAGTCACCAGGTCATGGTTATCTCTAGCGCTGTTCAGTGGCAACTGAACTTCCTTGAAAATGTTGAAGACGTTTCACCTCTCATCCAAAAAGCTTCATCTGTTCTAACTAACTGGCTGGGAATGGCAGATATATAAACTCTATCGAGTCATTAAGTTCTTGACACCTTTATAATCATTTGTGAGTTTTTTCCACAAGGCCTACAGTTGGTTGTTAGAGTTACATTGATCCATGTGTTATCAACTGCCTTGGGAGTGTTGAAAGAACTGCATTGTATGTAGGTGATAAGTGGTGTCTTAGGCCACCTCCTCTGTTAAGATCTGTCTTCAAGATTTGCAAGCAAGTCCAGTTGCCACTGAATAGCACCTGAGATTTCTACAGAATGTCTGAAATTAGAACTTCAGCCTTTTTCATGTTTTATCTGTGTTAGTTTCATTTATTTCCTCAGAACTGCTAACTCAGTAATGTGACTGAAATGCTGATACATTTTTTTAAAGAAAATGTTTTATTGTTTGGATAGACCCTATTTTCAGGCGAAATATTAATAAATGGTAATTTATTACCTTTCCAACTTTAGTGATTGTGTTGCATTAAATCTGCATTAAAGCAACCTTATTGAAAATAATTGAAAAGTTTAAAAATGTCAACCCATCTTTTGTATGACAATTGCAAAAGCTTTACTGCAACAAGGAAGGCAGAGGAGCTCAGCAGCAGAGGTGGTTTTGGTGCCAGTTAGGTTGAGGGTTTATGAGCAGACTTTGACACTGTGTACACAGACACACGGTGCTTATTCTCCTCACACGCCTGCTCGGAGTTCCCATCTCAAACCAAAGACATGCAGTTAATGTTAATGGTGCTGATTGTAAACACCCTCTAATGTGGGCGACTGTTCCAATGACACCCACCCAGGATGTACCCTGCCCCTCACTGGGATTCACTCCAAACACCCCTCACTTCAATAAGTAGTTTGAAAAATGCACAATATTGCAGACAAAAACATTCAAAGTAAAGTGCAAAGTAAATATTAGCAATGTAAAAACATATTCTATTTATACCAAAACAGCTAAAGAAATATAAAGTCTGCCAAAACACATAGTCACTCCACTTATAAGCACATTGGTTACAAGGATAGTTTGGTAATATGAATGCTGCATAACTGGTCTCATTTGAATTCTGGAAATTTGAAACGGCAAAGTAAATTAATAAGCACCAGTGACAAGCACACGTTCTGACCATTAACATGTGAGTTTGTGGTCCCCTGGCCAATCCATCTCTGCTTATAAGCACAGACGTCAGCATTCAATAGTAAATCGACCTTACAAGATGCATAGACCATCAGCAGCCAATGATATTGCTCATTTAAAAAACATCTGTGACCTTCCTGCCCATCCTTACACAGATGTGTAGTACAGTATAGGAATCACAGATGTCAGGGATTTGAGCAGCAAGTACAAATCTGACCATATTTATGACATTAATATGCAGAATGTTGTTCAGAAGACTCTCAAAGACTTTTCCCAATTAGACTAAGCTTGGATGTATTAGTAAACTAACTACTGTATGTCCTGTAAACATTTTATCATGCTCTGCATATTAGAATATGTCATAATTCATGGATACCAGTCACTATTAGTTTGTATTGCCTGGACCCAGCTGCGTTTACAGGCAAGCATGATGTCTGCTAGTCTGGAGGTTATGCATACAAATAGAGTGCACTGCATATACATAATTTTATAACATAATACCTCATAATATCTCAATGTACTGTCCGGATCATTTATGTCACAAAGGGGGTTTGCATAAAGAAATAGTCGATTAAATATATTAGTGAAAAATTATCATCTTATTGTATTGTTACAATTGTTGACAATAGGTTTTAATGCATAAGTCGGCAAATCTCTAACTGCATAATAACCATCTTGTAAATATCCCTAGGGAACATCAATGTTAATGAACCCCCCCGAGGACATACCTCATCAGAGCTAGAGCGAAAGATGAGCAGGTCAAACGGGATGGCAGCCACAATGTCAATGAGGAACCAACCCTTGAAGTAGTGTTGGGCAATGCGTGCCGGGTGGCTCACCACCTCGTCATTGTGATTGACGTACGTGGTACGGAAGTTGATGAGGATGTCGATGATGAACATGACATCCACAATGAGGTCCACCACGTTGAGGGGGTTGCAGGTATAGCCGCAGGTGCGCCGGCGCTCGTCTTCCTGCTCATTGAGTAAGAAAGCAGCAGAGTATGGTGTGAAGACGGCCGTGTAGATGACTAGCAGCAGGATGATCCAGTCCCACACAGCTTTGAATGGGCTGTAGTGTAATATGGTCCACTTGTGGATGCGCGGGGCTTGCAACTTGTACTCAGGCAGCACGTCTGCACCCAGTGATAGAACCTGTAGGATGGCAGGTCATGTCATTGATAGAATATGCTGTCTTCAACAACCTGACTGCTGCCAGCCTCAGTGTCTATTACGTCAGTAGAGAAAGCAACCGTGACATCAAGTAGACTTTCCATTTGCAACTCTAGCTGTTTTGCAGATCAACCCTTGTTAATCTGGAGGGCATCACAAACAACAGGAAACACAAAGATCCAGGACAAAAGGACTGGTGGAAAGAAAATGGGAGACTGATACAGAGAATGAAGAATAAAGACTTGTGTAGAACAGCATAATGCAACAGAGCTGTACAGTCACACAAACACCTGCAGTGTTTTCCGCTGACTATAGTAAAGTCTTAAGGTGTAACAATTCTACTGTCTCATCTCTCTATATGGATACGAGGGCTACAAATATCAAATATCTCAACAAATCCAAGTATTATGGTATGCAAAGGGAAGGTATTGCTTGAAATGCTGTAAATGTAAAAAGATTTACAAGACAATGTTTTCATTTGAAATGTGCAAATATAGTCTATGGTTTTCTGAACACCCCACCAACATGGTAACAAAAAAATATTTCAAATTCTGTTTTTCAAAACAACAATTTGGTCTAATAATTTGAATTGACTTAATTTGTGCTAGACATCACAAACTTATTAAATTATGTTCTACCTCTTATCTTTCAGATCTCAAACACCCCTACTTCAATCCTCCACATCGGGTCTCCTCTTCTTATCCCCTGCCAGCCTGGCCACCATGGGCTCTAAGCCTTAAGTTAAACTGCTCTCTGTCTCTGGACCTCCTTACCACAAAACATCCATAACATTGACTCTCTGCTTATTTTCAAATCCTTAAGACCCACTCACTCAAAACGGCATATTCCACATGATTTCACCCTGCATTCTAACCAAACACAACCTTTAATCCAATGACAACATTATGCAGACTATTTTATTTATTATTGGTGTTTGTTGTTCTTTACTGTTTGTTATTGTTATTAACTGCTTGTCTGTGTTTTGTATGGTGACCTTAAGTCACCTGAAAGACAGCAATATATTGTAACGGCGGTGGCTAGCCATGACACAGACGCAGAAGTGCGATTGCCAAACTCTTTATTTAACGTGCCCTGACAAGGACATTTGGGGCAGATCCCAAAGGAAACAATCACCCACACACACACTCACACCAGGGATTTGGGGCAAAAGGTCTACACTCATACACCCAAACATGTTCAGGGTGGAACACAACTAAATTACAAGGGTTGCCAGGAAGGTGCATAATCGCCCTTCCCGGCTGCCGACCATTGGTTGCGGCACCGGCGTTACAATATAACAACAACAACAACAACAATAATAATAATCATAATAATAATAATAACAGGCTATGGAATAGTTTGCCTGGATATGTACGGGATGCCAAATCGGTCTCAGTCTTTAAATCCTGACTGAAGACCTACTTTTTTGATTTAGCCTTCCTATACCAGTCTCCATAGCTCACAGTAATTACTGCTGCTGGCGCATGCTGTACATGCCAATACAACTGTAACAGTTTGCTATGGGGCTGCTAGTGTTCATATTATTTACTAACCCCTCTCTAAATTCTCTCCTTCTGCATGTGTGTACCCAGTGCCCACCTGGGCACCATCTGAGTGGGATGCCTTCTTAGAGCTGCTGTAATGTACCCCCTGGATGAAGCTTTGCCCGAGGGACACCAAAGGCCACTGAGAGTTGCTTCAACACCAGGAGCAAAGGAGGACTAAATTATGTTATTTACATCGTAGTGCTAGTTACAGTCATAGGCTCAATAAGTACCAGTTTATTCTGTAATGTTATTATGCCCAGGAGGGGCTGGGCAGCCAGTCAACCTTGGGCCCCCAGAGGTTTTTTTTCTCCACACTGTGGAGTTTTTGGTTCCTCTGCTCTGCTGTTGTCTGTCTTCATTTGTATTTATTTCTGCTGCTTATTCCTTAATATCTGCAATTTCTCTTGTGTGAAGTGCTTTGAGGCACATTGTTGTAAAAGGCGCTATATTAAAATAAAATTAATTGAATTGAATTTAATTAAGATTTGAAGTGTTAGCATGATGCCCTGCCTCTTCGTTCCCCACACTCTGTACTGTACCTCCTGGTGCTAAGCTTGACCTCAGGTGATATCTCCAGCTGGACACCAGTGTCCCCTTGTGATGCCTGGGTTGTACTGTCCATTAATAGTTCTGTGTGTTAACCTGCTATAAATAAAAAAACTTGCTGATGCCGCTGTACTTGCCAAGGTGCCTGTGATATTTTGTTATGGGACTGCCAGTGTTCGTATTATGTGCTAACCCCTCTTTGTAATCCTTCATTGTCCATGTGTGTGCCCGGTGCCCAACTGGCACCATCTGAGCAGGATGCCTTGTTGGATTTGCTGACACCTAGAGTACCCCTCCAGATAGACCCTTTGCCCAGGGGATGCTGTAAGCCTTCAGAGAGTTACTCCTACAGCTGGAGCATAGAAGAACATTTACATTCATAGTCTCCATTATAAACTTTGTATTCTGTAATGTTAGTATGCCCAGAGGTTTTTGGTTCCTCTCCTCCATTGTTGTGTGACTTTATCTTTAATTTCAATCATGAACCTGCTGTTAATTCTGCAACTTCTGCAACTTCATGAAGCCGCTGTCAAATCTGTAACTTCACTCTGTAAAATGCTCTGAGGTAACTTGTTGGAAAATGCGCTATATAAAATGAAACAGAAATGAACTGCACTTAGTCAATGGCTGTTTCTGCATATAGCTAGGTTGAGAAGTGTCTCCAGACTTAAACCTCATTGAGCTGGTTTACGATGAAATGGACAGAAGGGTGAAAGCAAATAAACCTACAAGTGCAACACAGTTTTAGGACCTTCTTACTTTTTTCCTAAATTAAAAATGTGTGCACAATTTATTTTTTTTAGAAAACAACCCTTCTGAAATAAATGTAAATAGATACATATTTGTCATATACTGCAATAAACCTAGTCTTTTTAAAAATAAAATTCAAAGTCTTGGAAAAAAAACGTTGAAAATTAAGATGAAGGGGACATGCATGTATTTGTTTTCTAGATCTCAGTTATTATCTTGACATACTTGATCATTCAGTTTTGGTTAACAGCTTTCAAGCACTAGTTGACCTTAGTGAAAATGGTTTATAAAGTACCACAGGGGTTTGTGCTTGGTCCAGTACTTTTCTCCCTTTGCATGCTGCCTGTAGGTAATATATAAACATAATATCAACTACCATTCCTATACTGATGACAGTTATACTTTTCCTTTAAGCCTAATGATAATGCATTAGCTGACACCTTAGTTAAATGACTCAATGAGATTCATGACCTGAATGAACAAAAATTACTTGTCAATAACCACTGAAAAAACAGGTTGTACTGTTTGGAGGTAACAGTACAGCAAGGGCTGCTTACAGTTCGACCTTTAATTCTGCAGGTTTGCAATTTACCATTTGTGATTTTGGCACATAATCTCGATTTCATTTCAGATTTAAATCTGTCCATTAGCTTTCTTGTTAGCGCAGTCTCACAGGTGTGCATTTACTTCCAGTAGATTAGATTATTGCAATGTCCTGCCGTTCAAGAATTGAACACTGTACAAGACATTTTAACACAGCTACTAGAATTGATGGTGCAAAAGCATGACCATAGAAGTCCTGTATTGTCCTCACTCCACTGGCTCCCTATTATGTACAGGAGTGATTTCAAGGCTTTTTTTACTAGAATGTAAAACAAAAATTCAAGCAGCAGCATACATAATAAAGTTGATTAACGCATACACAATTATTCAATTGCATCCCAGAATGCAGGTTTTTTATCATTCCAGATAAAGTAAAAGTATTGGAACTAGAGCACTATGTAATTGTCTGCCAATGTCTGTCTGCCTACAGGATGCCAAATCTGTTTCAGGATTTAAATCCTGATTGAAGGCCTATTTGTTTGGGTCAGCCTACCCATAATCCCTTTATAGTTCAGTGTAATCAACACTACAGGTACCCGTATGCTCTGTGACTGCCACAAAAATCAACCCAGACCATTATACTCCCTCAAGCAAACTTTACAGCTGGAGCTATACATTTGAGAGGATTGTTCTCCTGGCATCTAGTACACACAGATTCATCTGTCAAACTGCTAGATAGTGAAGCATGATTTTTCATTCCAGAGATGCGTAGCATCACACATAAGGGTCTGTAGCTGATGAAGATCTCCTGTGCTGACACTGCTGCCAGAGGCAGTTTGGGAGTCACTGTTAAATGTTGCAGCTGAAGACACATGACACTTCCACACATGATGTACCGTGAGCTTGTGTGGCCAGTCTTAGCAACTGACATGTCATTGCTCCTAGATGTTTCCATTTACAGTTATTCAGGGCAGCTATAGCAAGAGAGCAATTTGATGAACTGATGTATTGGAAAGGTGCCATGTAAAGCACATTAAAAGCCATTGACCTCTTCAATGTGACCCACTCTACTGTCAGTGTTTGTCTGTAAACATTGTATGGCTGTATATTTGATTTTATGCACCTATTACCAATGGGTATGACTGACATAGCTGAACTCATTGGGAGTTCTGAATCTGACCACAATGGAATGCTGCAATGTTACAAGGTAACATAATAACAGGTCTACCACACTGACCCACACTTGACCACACTAAACTGGACCATACCAGACAACACCGGACCACACTGGACCACTTCAAACCAGAAATCTCCAAACTGGACCACATTAGACTACACAGCACTGGACTACACCACACCACACCAGACCATACCAACAACTCCACACTGGAGCAAACTGTACCACACCACATTGGACCACACCGGGTCACAATACAATGAACCATACACACAGGATAAAACCACACAACAACAGATGACAATACACCAGTCCACATCACACCAAACCACACAATTCAACTCAATTCAATTTGATTCAATTCAATTAATTTTTATATAGCGTCTTTTGCAACAATGTGCCTCAAAGCGCTTTACATAGGAAATTGCAGATATTGAAGAATTAATACAAATGAATGAAGCCAGACAACAATGGAGGAGAGGAACCAAAAACTCCACAGTGTGGAGAAAAAAAAACCTCTGGGGGCCCAAGGTTGACTGGCTGCCCAGCCCCTCCTGGGCATGCTGTCATGATTTAGTCTTCCCACAACACCAGACCACTCTAAACCGGACCACTCCGGACCAGAACACATTGGACCACAACAGATCACAGCACACCGTTCCACACCACACCAATCTACACCTTTTTTTTAATGCATGAAAGTTCACTGCAATTAAAATGCCAAATATTCAATACATGAAAAAATACATATTAAGGCAGATGTCCTCAGTGTTCAATGTCCAACAACCATGATAATCTCTGTAGTTTAATTTGACACACATGAACTCAGTGTAAATAATTACATTTGTTTGTTAACCTTAGTGGCGGCACGGTGGCGTGGTGGTTAGCACTATCACCGCGCACCTCCAGGCCTGGGGTTTAATTCCCGCTCTGGGTCTGTGTGCGTGGAGTTTGCATGTTCTCCCTCTGCTTGGTGGGTTTTCTCCGGGTGCTCCGGTTTCCTCCCACAGTCCAAAGACATGCAGGTTAGGTTGATTGGTGTGTCCAAATTGCCCATTGTGTGTGTGCCCTGTGGTGGGTTGGCGCCCTGCCCTGGGTGTCCCCTGCCCTCTGTGCTCTGGGATGGGCTCCAGGTTTCCCTATGACCCTCACCAGGAATAAACGGTTAAGATAATGGATGGATGGATGTTAACCTTAGCATTACAATTTTTATCATTACACAATTCTTTCATTTCATAGCACTTTGCAATCAAGCAACACAATAATGAGCGGAGGAGAAAGAAACCAGTAAAGAGCAAGACTCATTCTTCTCTGCCTGTTTGCAGTTTTCAGTCGGCTGTGTGTGTGTGTGTGTGTGTGTCGCTATTGCATTAAGGCAATAACACCTCCTGCGTTGCTGCTGAAGCCACAGGTTTCTGGAGGTAGTCTTCAATAACCAGCTGCTTGAGACTCTCCAGCTGACTGGCAACACTGCCAGAAGCAACAAGAAAATGTGTATCATTCCCTGGAACCTGGAGTTCGCAGTCCGTAACAAAGAGGAGAGTCTTGAGGGTGTTACTGTCACTCAGGGAAGGGTGCTGCCAGTAACAGTCAGGCCGTGTTGCTGTCCAACAACACTGAGAAGGTCGTTAAAGCAAAATGAGAACACAATGCCTCATCCAGGATGGTGATGAATCTGCATACACACAGAAGGGTGAACAGCTGAACCTGATGCTGAACACCCTCAAAACTGTTGAAAAGACAGTGCACTTCAAGAACAAACCTAACACTGCAGCCCCTCCCCATACTGAACAGTGGTGTGGAGGCTGTATAATCCTTCAGGGATGACAGCCAATATTATTTCCATTAGCAAATAGGCCCAGCAAAGGATGTACTTCATGTGTGAGGTGGGAAAGTGATATGGTGACTCAACGTAGGCTAGGATGTGGAAGTCTCCTGGATCAAATCTCTCCGCCAGTCGCCAGGTGTGTCCCTGAGCAAGACACTCTGTGCTAGCTCCCTGAGCACTGAAAAATGGCTGTCCACTGCTCCCCCTAGGGGATTAGTTCAATGCAGAGAACATATTTCCCCATTGTGGGGCTAATAAAGGATTAACAAAAATTCAGTCTTCCTCAAAAACTTCTGATCCAGTTCTACATAGCAATAAGTGAGTCTGTCATGTGTACCTCCATCACTGTTTGGTTTGGATCAACAACAAAGCAGGATAAACACAGACTTTAGTGGACAACCTTGACTGCTGAAAAAATCATTGCCACTGCTCTGCGCATTTTTTTGGACTCCTCCAGAATGAGGAAACGGGCAGAGAAAAGCCCACACACCCAGGCCACCACGTGCTTGATCTACCTTCAGCAAAACTGTAATACTGTACACAGAACTGTTAATAATCAGTGTACAGTAAACATGTTCACTGCGTATGTTTAACACTGCCATTATGTGTTTTCTGCTGACACATTTCCACATATAGTCTATTATTGTTTTTAGCACATTGTCATTATGTATAAAATGTAATGTTATATTAGCGCTGGACACCACTGTAAACCGAAGTCAAATTCTATATATGTGAGGACACTTGCTGAAAATAAATTAGTTTTGAATGTGATTCTGAGAATAATAAAGAACTCAGATTATTTAATGATCTTTTTTCTGACATTAAATTCTTGCTTTAATAACAGTAACAAGGGCTGATTCCTAATTTGGTGACACATTTCTTTAATTCTTCCCTACAAGCCAACTGGATATAGGGTACCGGAAATAATAAATAATATAAACTAAATAAATATGTGCTGAATAAAAAATGGGTTTGTGTAATTTTATGTGGAAAACATGAAACCAGCATAAAGCCAATGTGAACTTTGTGTCGTATGTCACCTTGGAAGTATAATCAAGGATTAAGGCTGTTTAATCTTCTGTAGGTGAAGATTTACTAAAACTGTTGTCACGCTGTTTTAATATCATGCAATTACAATTGCCAGACATGCAGTTATGCTATAACGTTTTTCATTAAGACAAATTTTATATTAATGTTTTCTGAAATATTTTCAAATTACCATCCCACCCTAGTACAATGTCACGACGGACAGGTGTAAGTGTTATCTGCAGTGACTCCTATCCATGATGTTAAGGCAGCAGCTTCGTAACTTCAAAAAAAGATAAAGTAATACGCTGTTAAGTAATTTTAAAAGTATGAACAATTTAACTTGGACAGATACAAATAACCTAACGTCCAATTCAGGGTCATGGGAAGCTTGGAGCCCATCCCCGGAGGCACAGGGCAGGGGACACCCAGGGTAGTGCGCCAACCCACCACAGAGTGTGTGTGTGTGTCTATATATATATATATATATATATATATATAGACACACACACACACACACACACACACACACACACACAAACATAATATGCTGCTCAGCCATAACATTATCACCAACCGCCTAATATTGACTTGGTACCCCGTTTCTGCCAAAACAGCCCTGACCTGTCAAGGCATGGACCCCATTACACCTCTGAAGTTATGCTGTGGTATCTGGCACCGAGCTGTCAGTAGCAGATCCTTTAAGTCCTGTAAGTTGCATAGTGGGGCCTCCATGGGTTGGACTTTTTTTTCCAGCACATACCACAGATGCTCAATTGGACTGAGATCTGGAGAATTTGGAGGGTCACCTCAAACTAGTTGTTGTGTTCCTCAAATAATTCTTAAACCATTTTTGCAATGTGGCAGGGTGCATTGTCTTGCTGAAAGTGGCCACTGCCATCAGGGAATACTGTTTCCATGGCAAAGTAACATCCACATGAATGGCAGGACCCAAGGTTTCCCAGCAGAACGCTGCCTCACACTGCTTCTGTCAGCTTGCTTTCTTCCCATAGTGCATTCATATGATGTAAAAATAAAATGTGATTTATCAGATAAGGGCAGCTTCTTCCACTGGTATCTGATTATCACAGATTTATAAATAAATTCCTCAATTTTTAAAAATACATCTGTATAAATACTCATGCAGTGCCTTTGTGTACTGAACACCTGAAATTAATTCCTCAAAATGTGACTAAAACAGCATAAAACACCTATAAAAGCATAAACCTATGATTTCAGCAAAAACCACAGCATACAGTTCTGTACTTTTACATACAGCTCAACAAGCCAGGATCACTTTCCACATAAGACTAAAACCAAAGTTCTACCTTTTAGACATTTACAAAATAAAAGCCTATATATAGATCAAATGCTGAATTAATGCCTTATCTTTTGCCAAAACATATTAGTAATACATTTTAAAATTGACAAGCAAACACAGAACATAATATACTGAAAACTAAGAAAACTATGAAAGATTTTCACTTTGTGTTATAAAAATTGTCTTTACAGTGAAAGTTGTACATTTACTCATTTTCCAAACTGCTTTATCCTATTAAGGGAGATGGGAAACCTGGAGCCCAACCCAGGAGACACAGGGCAGGGGACACCCAGGGCAGGGTGCGAACCCACCACAGGGCACACACACTATGAGCAATTTGGAGACACCAATGAACCTAACCTGCTTGTCTTTGGACCATTGGAGGAAACCCACCAAGCACAGGGAGAACATGCAAACTCCACGTACACAGACCCAAAGCGGAAATTGAACCCCAGGCCTGGAGGTGCGAGGCGACAGTGCTCAACACCCTGCCACTGTGCCGCCTGCAACTTATAAACCCCATCATTACTGGTAGCCAATCTGGAATTAGTTAGCTAGCTTCGCTGAAAACTTGTGTCATGTCACCTTGCCATTTGGGCTTTTGGTAAATAAGTTTGCTGCAGAGCTCTGATTGGTGGAAATCAGCACAAAATTTTTAAGCTTTAAAGATTTATTTGGAATGTAATTAATATCTACCTGTCAATCATGATCAACAGGTTGGTGACACTGTTTTAAACAAACAACTATGCAGTGGCGTTATTGTGGTTACCTGAAGCCTGTATTAATTACATAAATTAACATAAGATATAGCTCTAAATTACTAAAGTAACATTTTATTAAGTTATACTCATTTATGCATATTATATCTAATATTCACTAATATTCTACTATATTTCATGACAATAATGAATGGATCAGTTTGAAAGTTATCGACCAAATGACACTGCAACTCAATCAACAACAATGATTACAGTTGGGTGTCATGTAAGAACAAATTCACAAAAGACCACGCAGAGCATTTTAAAAGTTCTCGTTTTGACGTGTGTAACGTGTTAGGTGCGGTGTGAGTGCATGGTGTGCTTATCCTCAGCACACTGGGCTGTGCTTCCCACACTGCCACACGGAGGCTAGGAGAGGCACTGTGGGAACGGACACACAGGGCCTCCGTAATTAACACAGACAGCACTTTACAATTGCGTACACACACGCACACACTCACACGCATGCACACACACGCATGCACTTTCTTCACCACCCGCAGTCTTGCTTTTTCACTTCCTTTGCATACATCCATGCATCAGTTAAATTTATAAATAAATTTGTTTTAAAGTAACATTTTTCACTATGAATATTTGCATGCAAATTAATGCTAGGCCTTTCATTTAGAAAATGTAGATAGCTTGAAAGTATACTATGCAGTGATTTAAAATGTATTTAATAAATTCGGACAACAAATACTGTATGGACATATTTTAAGGAGTACTGATACATTCAAAATTTGTAATGACAATTCCTGTTATCACACAAGAAATTCGAGTGCTACAAAACAGTACAGCCCAGACAGCGTACTTAAGTCTAAGAATATCTGAAATCATACTCTGTATAAACAAATTATAAGTTAACTGTGATGTTTAACATTACGGTGTGGTGAAAGCTAACAGACAACAGCAAAAAAACCCCCCATGCAAAACAAAAAAGAGCATGTTCCTATGGAATTAGCAGTGCTGAGGTCATCAGTGATGACTTCATGAAGATCTTTTGCAGTTAGGGTGCAGGTGGCGGGACAGGGCTGCAATGAGCAGGTGTGAGCAGGTGTGAGATAAAGGGAATGGGAAGAGCATGGCTGGGGGGAGTACGGTGGTAGGAGGCGGGTGCAATACTCACAGGTCTGAATTTCTGTTTGAAGCTCATGGTGAAGGCAGAGTAGGCATGAGTGAACAAGTACTGAGAGAGGGGAAGGTGCCGGGCTTACTGACACCACCCTCTCGTCTCTTAACTCCTCCCCACCACCCATTCTGCCCACTCAACATACAGCGGCGCATACAAAACCGTATTTGTGTGTACAGGTGTGCAGTAAAAACATACAGACGCACTTAAACGCAGTTAAACAAATGTTGTCATGTACTTGGGGATTAACCCATTGTGCATCTTTTCGCAACCTAGCAATGAAAAAGTAACGTGATAAGCAATTGAGTGTCAAATATTACAAGCACACAATAAGAGCTAAATTCTCTCTCATCTGCGCTACTGAAAAAGACATTACTACCCCTTTCCTGATTGTTCAGTGACGAACGCAAAACCTGGCAACGAGTGTGGACAGACTAATGCAGATGGAGGCGAACACACATGCTCTAGTTTTACTGTGGCTAGTGAAGTGTGATGACCGCAAAATTTGGACGTCTCGTGCATGAAAAACACTGGCGTAAAATCACATGTTTACTCTGTAAATGTGCTGGTCTACCATCTGAATAATGTTCTCTGTGTGTGCAGCTGTAGGCTGTGCTAGCCTTTTTGTCACAAAATGTACTTGATGTTTGCACAAGCTAATCAATGCAAAAAGGTCAATGGCATGATTTTTTTTCTGTGCACTGATCGAAAACCAATTATGAAAGAGGGAATAACCAAAAAGTTTGTGCAACCAGAAATAACTGAAAAGGCTGGATAATGTGTTATACGTATTCAAAATTATATAATTATGTCAGAACTACCTGCTTATGTGCAAAAGAAAATAATGTGTCCCTGTACTGGAAACATGGATAAGGCAAACAGAGCAGACATAATGTGCAGTTATGACAGCGCATGTCAGCAGGAAATCTGACTTGCATTCCTGAGTACGACACACCACATTCTCCTCCTGAAAAGCTGTTAATGCACTCTAATCTATGTCCATATCATAGGGGAATGGAAAAGAATTACGAGCTTTAAATAACATTTCCTCTTGAAAGCAAGCACAAAAAGCCTATGAATAGGCAATGAATACTGGACAAGTAGCTAAATACCACAGCAACAAGACAGTCGGGCTAACAGACATGAAGGAGAGTCCCTGCTGGGACCAGCTGACTATAAGGTCTGACCTCCAAATGCTTTGGGGCTGCAAATACAGCCTGGAGACATGGAAAAGCATGGGGTTTCTTCACTGAAGGCACACGCAGCACACCAAGGCTGGATGCCAGAGGAATTGCTCTTGATTCTGCCCTCTACTTCCATTAGCCCCAGACAGCAAGGTCAGTGCCGACGGCAGCTGTAACGGGGGTGGGAGGCCGTGCACAGTAAGCTCTGTACTGCCCCAGCCTGGCACTACATTTCATAACTGCTGGAGTGAGCTGAGGCAAGGAGCTTGAGCTAGCTGGTAACGGTGGCTGCCAGGGGTGAGGGGCCAGTATGGTACGTTGCAGATCACTGGGATTGTTCTACAGACCTTTTCTGAGAAAACATTTATTAAGAAGATAGTAGGCCTTAAACTTTCTTTGTTATCATACAAATCCATATAAAAACAATCTTACCTCAACAAAGACCTGACATCAAGTAATGTGTCAGTTTAAAAAACCTCAGAAAAATGTCACGATTAGCTTTGCTGACAAACAACCTGACAGCTCTACAAAGATTGTGCTTCTAGCTAGAAAAGACACAAACACAAAATTATATATACACTTGAATGCAGACATCCACGTTTTACAACTTCTCATAAAAGCAAGCTAATACCAGCATATGCAATTATCTAATTTGACACACAAGTAAAAGGATATGTTCAATACAGAATGACATTCAAACGCACTTTTTAATTTCAGCATTTTAGGATTAATTTATCACCTTTGAACAGCAGCATACCAGCTTTGGAGGTATGTGAAGGTGCCGGTGACTGTGGGAAGGTCTTTGCCATGTCACATTTAATGAGGTCAAAGCTAAAGGGAGAAGAAGGACAGGCTAGTGCAAAGGGAGTGCAGAAGTGCACTCTGGGAGTGGAAACAGTACACAAGTTCCACCTGTCAATCATACTTAAACCCAGGGATACCACTAATTATGTTCGGTCTTGCACTCGGTCTCAGAGCAATAGTGCTATTAATCTCAGCTGTTCCTTCACATTATGTCAAGATGTCTTATGTCAGTTAGTGCAAGAACCTAAAACCAAACTTACCAAATAATGTAAATATCCAAAGAACATAAATCTATTATTCATACTTCTTAGCTGTACATCATTCGCAGCTGTATTGATGTGTGAACACAGATTACTAAGGGAGCCGAAGTCATAACCAATGGGCATGTGTGACACTCCATGGCAGCTGCAGTGAAGGTGATGCTGCAACACTGCTGTCACTGCTGATGCTGCACCATGATGCTGTAACTCGCAGCATCGCCTGCATGAACACAGAAGCTAAGCAACTTTTAGCAGCCTATCCACCTCTACCATGTGTCTGACATGCCAAACTGCTATTGTGTCACTGACCACAAGAAAGCCATGCCCGACATACTTTTCATAAGCAAGTGAAATGACCACATTTACAGCTCATTTACATCCCTCCAGGTCACACATCACTACAATTACAACTTTTGAAATATCCATGCGTTTCAAAAATCCAGAAGTCCAAACTTCTGGTAAAGAGGATCGTAGCAATGATTTAAGCACAATCACCTTGCCCTTCTCCTGTGCGATCTTCAAGCACTACAAAGCTTGTATAAACAGTAGTATGTAGTATAAACAACAAGATGACAGCATTTAAAAACAAATGGCATTAAACTTTACTGAGAAACTTTTTATAAAGCCAGGTTTTGTACCAGGGTGTTTGGCACCGTAGGGAACAAGAAAAGGTCAGATGAGCGAGGCTTCAAAGAGACTGCCTACCTGTGTGACCTTCTCTGTCACGTTCTGCGTGCGGTCCTTCAGTTTGCTGGGAGCAATGATCTCGATCTCAGCGGGTGAGGGTGGGCGCAATCGCTCATGGGCAAAGTTTAGTGTGACCTGAGGCATCTTCCTTATGGTCCGGTACTTCATCAGATCAGAGTCTGATGTGGAGTTCAACAGGTTTGGCTTCAGATCTGTAAGAAGTTGAATTGTTGGAAAGGTTCTGTATTACACATTAATACTTCACAACCATGATGTACATCCATCGTAGATGTTTAGTTTATGTGTTCTGAAGATATAAATATCTATATGGATATAAACTCAAATATTAAATTAGCCATTCAGGTTCAGTGCATCACTAGGCATTTAGTCTGTAACACTGTACATAATTACATCTGTGTTACTATGGTGTTAAACAGATTATCAGCAACAGGACTTAATTTAAAATCCTACTCTAGAGAAGACTGTAGTTGTAGGTAACTTCAAGGTAAATTACAATGTGTAATGCAATGCAAGGACTTTTTCACTGCTGCCAAAGTAGTTTAATTAGTCCCGTTCTTTGATTTGAAAAAGCCAGTCTTAACTGATTTGCTAGCTCCATAACGAAAGCATGATTACAGCTGAACGTTTGAAGACTTTGTGAGGTTTCTAAAACAAATATGAAAATGGAGGAAAAGGAAACGATGCTGCAACAGTTAGAAACTCACTGCTGTTGGACAAAGGATCCCCACCCCGGCCAGTCCAGTCAGCCCGCATGCCCTCAATGTCATCCAGGGAGGAGGCGCGACGGAGGCTCCGCACGCTGTCCCGGGAATGAGCGCGGGAGAGGCCTGCTTCAGGGAAGGAGCCGTTTGGGTCGAGGAGATGTCGCGAAGAATGACGGTCCACTGGCACTACATTGCAGTCGTGTTCAATTAGGGCTTCTGTCTCTGACTGCACGCAGCTCTCCTTGGAGGGGATGCGGAACTCCTTCAGAGGAACTTCCTCTTTGCTGGGCTGCAAGACAGTCGTGGGTTTATACACTGTATTGCTAATTTAACTTCTTGCCTTTTTGGTTGATTTAGACAACCTTGCTTAACTGAACCTTGTGCACTTTTGACTATAGGACAGCACTTACTGTTAGCTGCATTTCCTCATATTGTCAACCTCATTTTTAATACGCATGTGTACTCAGGCTGACTTTTAAGTCACTGTAGACAAATAAATGCTAAATAAATGCGAATGTTTAGTTGCAAACTGCATATAACCATGCTCATTGACCTCCTTTAACATTTTTTTAAATAAATGTATTAATCCCAAAGGGGAATAACATGGTTCACTGCATTTAGCCCATCCCCTAGGGGAGCAGTGGGCAGACAATTTTTCAGCGCTCAGGAACACACCTGGCATCTGGAGTGGGACCGAAACCAGGAAACTTTCATATCTCAGCCTGATGCTCTACCTACTGAGTCACCAACCAGTTCAACAAATCTGGTTGTTTTATATGTAACAACAACATTACTACATATACTGTAGTAATTTACGGTGCTTTAATGACGTATTGGAAACTTGGATTCACGGTTTCGGTTAAACTGGGAACAATTTTTCCTTTGAAAATAGTTTAACAATATAGGTTTTTTTTTTACATGGTGTGTTTAGAAATGAGTCGGTGTAAATGGTAGAGTAGGTAACAGGGGACTGCTGCTGTACATGTGTGTCTATATCCTTTATGTGGGTGTTGAACAAACCCACAGCTGCCAAGATGCTCAGTAGAAGGGATACTATTGGACTCAGAGCAACGATGCTATTAATCTCAAAGCTCTTGAAATGTAGTAATTAAAACTATCCTATAACAGGAAATGTTTCCAAAACAGAGCTAAGGGTTCTTTCATTAAACTTACAACAGCTCTGTGCCTGTATGTGACGTGTATGTGTGGTGAGTTCTTATGGTAACGCTCTATACTCGCTCCTTTTCCACCACTTTGTGAAGAGGTGCCTTTGAATCTAAATCCAAAACTGTATTTACACCCATGTGACCCAATTACCTTAAATCAATGACAAAATGTGCAAGCACAAATAAACTATGACACCTAAAATATGTCTGCTAAATTAATGTGCATGTTGCTGTCTGGCAATCTCTTTAAACTGGGTGAATATGTTTTGAAAGCTACAAGCTTGTACACACAGTCTGCTGTGTTTGCTTTGTGTTGTTGTTAGAGCAGATCAGACACATGGCTGCCATGTCATTGTTTCAAGTTTCATTCTAAAAGGTGGTGGAAAAACAGGCCAATTTGCAGTTAGGCCCACTGCAGCATTATCTGAGCATCGGCTCCAGAATTGGCACTGCTGGAAAAGGGGTTATGTCTGATAATTTCAGCTCTTATGTTTCTATATTCTTGAACATATTGTCAGTTTTAAGGTTTACAATTTCAGACATAATATTCCCTAAATTTCCACGTAACCTGACCAACCCTGAATACCCTGACACAGAGTATTAATAAACTCAAGACTATTATCAAAACTTCTCTCATGTGTTATGTTACTGTGCCAGAAATGGCTATTTTATACATATTTTCATTTATGTGCTTAACGTATAATTGTCAAAATAGGTTTCATATGTTTAGTGATGCATTGATGACTTTTTTATTGTATGCACTTGTGTGTACCTATAAGTAATTTGCTTTACACAAAAGCATCTTCCATATACAGAGCAGAAAACATAAAAATTGCACACGATGAGCATTTAAGGCCAGGATCGTTTATTACTGAAATGTGCTGACAAAGAGGAAGTAAATGCTAATAAACGTATGGAACAAGCTGAAATCACAGACTGCCAGTGCAGGGCACGAGGCTTCCTGGAGCCTGTCAGCAATATGACACCTTTTGGTTTTGCTGTGGCAGGGGGTAGGGTGTGTGTGTGTGTGTGTGTGTGTGTGTGTGTGTGTGTGTGTGTGTGTGTCATGTTCAGGGGTGGTAGGGAGAGCTGAGAGAAATATCACAGCCACAATGACACCACACAGGTTGTGCTGTCTGTGCACACCCCCAGTCACAGATTTCATCCAGCTAGTCAGTTACAACAGTTCTGCGTTGATCTGGTTTGACTTTTGCTTAGGCTGGTCAAATCTATCTTTTCTGGTAATGGTAATTTCACCTTTTTTATGAATATTATATACACGTTACACTGTTTTGTGAAAATAATACTGCGGAAAAAAAAATTGAAATTAAATGACAGCGTAACAACACTAATGTGATGCTTATGCAGTTGATAAGAATGAACTGCACCACTCAGGACTTGCAGGACAGTCCACGACCATTCATGCGCTAAGCTGAATAAATGAGAACTTCTTCTCACCCGCAGATAGTCCACGACCACGCCCTCGAGCTGCTCCTTGGAATGGGAGGGCCGACGCACAGAGAAAGTCTGTAGGGATGGCAGCTTCAGCCTCAGCCTGCGGCTCTGACCTGGACACATCAGCGATGCGGAAGTGTCAACAGGTCGCACGGATGCAGCTGTCCTACATGTATGAGTACATATGCCTTTGTACTGCGGGTGTTCCTATTGACTGTAATTACAATTAAATTAATGTTGCACTGCATTAGCGCAATAAACCCTTGAAAATGAGTACATCTTACATCATAAAGGCTTGGCATGTTCAGTGGAAGACTTCACATTCAAATCTGTTTAATTTGCTTGAAGATATTCAGAAACTAATGTCTCAAAATTTGTTCCCAGTAAGGTAGCAACAGTTGCTCACACATATAGATGCACATACACATGCACTTGTGCATGAGTATACACACACGCACGCACGCACACCCCCGCGCGCGCACGCACACACACAGACACACACACACACACACACACACACACAGACCAGCCTTGATCCATCCCTGGGCCATCCTCTGCCGGAGCCCCCCTTTCTTGAGTGAGGTGTCCAGCAGTTCCTGGAAATTGAGGATGAACATGATAACCATTCCTTCCTCATTCTTCACTGGAACCACATGGACTAAGCAGGGCACACAGGTCCCTGGGGGAGAGAATGCAGACACAGTTTACTCTTCACTGCCCGTGCACACAGCACAGATAAACAGTGCAGTCTGCTGGCTGAGGTTCTGTCACATTCATGCCACTGATTCATAGAGTTCCCAAACAAACTCCCACCCAATGAGGTAAGAGCTGAGGCATGTTTCTGAGCTGCATATTTTGGTCTTCCATAAGATTATGTCAAATCTGATTTTTCATTTCTAATGATTTCTACCTGTTCTCTGGTACCTCTGCTTGCAGATTTTGTATATTCCCTTTGTTCTTGTGGGTTTTCATTGAGGGATATTCTAGTAATGTCCAAATCCACACTTAAGATGTTTGCATAAGATGCGTCTTACAGTCAGGGCCAGAAGTATTTGGACAATGACAGAGTTGATTTTGACTTCATACACCATGATTTCATGATTTTGTCTTCATACACCATCACAATGGATTTTAAATAAAGTATAAAAAAAATAAAACATTTTATCATCATTCTTCTATCTGCAAAAGGCTAATTTAAAAATGATATTTTCCACTACTTTATGTCTTGTACAGGGAAGATTAAAAACAAGTGATATTTTAAGATTTTATTTTTGTATCTCCAATATACTGATTGAAAACACATGGAAAAATAACCAGTAGTCATTATTGGTAGAAATATGTTATTTTACAAGAATGTTCTAGATATAAACTACGGTTTCGTGACTGTGGTTTGAACAGTGATGCAGAATAAGTGAAGTCAGCCAGTGGCCTAAAGACTGGGGCTGCTGAGCACCATTACAGAACCCTGCCTGTGTCCTGGGCTAACTCACTTTCATATTTGGAAGCTTAACAGCACCCATCTATCATAGGGCTGAGACTCTGCTCCAGTTCATTTTATTGTAGTTTCAAGGCGCTTTGTAAACAAAAGTGGGAAATTAATGGTTGTCCTTCATGTAAAAAATCTGGTTTAGTGACTTAGAGAACATATGGCTGTGTTAGCCAGGAAAACAAACCGATGGGGAAAGAGAGAGAGGTACAAACAGTGAGAGACTGAAAAAGTCAGGTGGCCTGATTTCTTCATTCAAACTGGAAAAACAGAGACCTGGGTACATTATCCTGCCAAGTACAGTTCTGCTACAAAGGCCTTTATGTGAAAGTTACTGTAACAGTGTAAACTCAAACATTTGTCATAAAAAACAGGTGCAGCACCTCTGCTTTCATGTTTTGTAAATGCATTTGTGTCTGTCACGCAATCTGTTCTGTGCTAAAATAAGGATAAATGCCACATGTACATCTGGCTTGAGTAATTTAACATATTCCTTAACTGATACACAGTAACCAGCTGTCAGAAAAATGAGGCTTAACAGCTCATGGTAGGTGGAATCATTATGTGCTGTCTTCCACCTGACTGTATTTGACTTTAAATTAAAAAGTAACACGTAAAAAAGACACCCAAGCCTGCATGTGTGTGGAGTGTGAAAGGTGATTTATGCCATTAATTTCATATACCTATTATCCTGTGTCCACCAGGCCATCAGCCACATTGAATCCCTTGGGCTGAGAGACAAACCCAATTCAGGGCTACAGATTACAGGAAGACTAGGCTTCCCTCAGCTCCTAAATCAACCACATCCTTAAAGAGGCTTGAAAACAACCACTCCCAAAGGAGCTGTTTAGTATATGTGCCTGTCTTTGCTCCCTGCACCCCTTAAACGTGGTCTTATTTCAGTACTTTAATCTAGTCACAGTGTTGTCCTATTTGCATATTTAGCCAACAGTTATGGTATTGTTTGAGAAAATGAAAAACTATAATGTATCTATCTATATCTTCCTGTTCCTTTTATTTGTGCCGAGCTCCAAGATAAAATGTTCCAAAGCGATTGGTGACGATTTTTCCTCAGCACACATCATCATAAGGGTGTCTGCTGGGCTGAGGGGTAGCAAGGATCTGCTGTGAGGACCGGTTGGTACATTTTCTGACGTGCTGATACCCCATAACCTAATCTAATAGTCACTTTAGCCGGCCAGCCGGCCACTTCTGCAGTAGAGAGGCTTGCTCCAAACAGAACTGTTTCTGTGGGGGCTGACAATGACAGACACTTGAAGAGGCATTGCAGGGACAGGTCTTGTGATGTTAAACTCCATGACGCACACACAAAATAGCTCTTTTTTTCCACTCTAGGTGGCAGCGGGAGCAGCGACATGTGCCTGCATGGACCACTGAATTAACATGTAATCCCATGCATGCATTTTCCACAGCCATATTTGTACATGTGAATATTCCTGTGATTATGCGCATACATGTCTTGAATGGTAAGCATATAAAGTGGGTTTACGTATTTAATAAAATGCAAAGATTTTCAAGATATAAAAAAAAAACATCATTCAAGTTTGCCCAGAACAACAGCAGCAGCTTCAGGTTACAGTGCTAAAAAATCCCTCATAGTTACATTTACTGTTGTTGTTAATTACTCAAAATCTTTAATGGAGTGTCTACCTGGATATAAAAACCCATTTAATCAATGACAAAAAAAACCCTAAGTGGACCTGGAAATAAGAGTTGCCATGGTAAAACAGCTATAAATAAGGTTAAAAATACACCAATAGATTTAAAAGGTAATAATAGCACTGTGTTACAATGTCTGTTCCAGTACACACTGAATCATCTATACATGTTAATTAGACTTTTTGTATAATACTCATCTCGTGTCATACTGTCCCTTTGCTGCTGCAACATTGAGAATTTCCCCACTGTGGGACTAATAAAGGATTCTCTTATCTTATTGTGGTTTACCATTAATTACACATTGTTTTTATTTATTTTTTATTTTTTTCACTGCCACCTAAACTTAGTAAAAGTGTTTGTGCATTATGTACTATGTAGTTTCATGACCCAACTCAGTCAGCCCCCTGACTCCACAATTACAAAAGTTTGTATTCTCAATCTTATGCAAAACACAGTAACAAGGGTTATGCCCTCACAGCATGGGGTTACACACACACACACACACACACACACACACACACACACACACATATTAATCAAACTAAACAAATAGAAGCACACACAAAATTTGAACACATCTTAGTTGCTGTGATGAGATATTGCCTGGTGACAGGACAATATCTGGATCATCCCAGCATCCAGACCATGAAACCTCATTTCCTTCAATCAAAATTATTCACATTCTGTAAAGAAATGTTCTGAATAAAATTCACCGAAAAATAATATTGACTTGATTGACACCTAATCAGACTAAAAAACTGAATATGTAGTCAGATATGATCACTCATTACTCATTGCAATTAAGGAGCTAGTGTTAGACAGAAAACTCGTAAATCATATTCTCTTATTATTAAAAAGTGACTTCTGACTGTAAAATGTGTACTCTGCCTGTTCTATATATTGCAACACAGGAATATGAAAGATACAAAACAGAGCTATAAAGAAAGATTTTATATTGTATAAAAATATAATTTAAAACTTTACTGACAGAATGCATCTTAATTCTACATCCGGATTTGAAGAATAGCAAATACAGATATTGTTGAAATAATTAAAGTCATTATGGTTGAGTGGTCAACTACAGGTATGTCAGTGGTCCTACCTTCCTTGCAATAGTAAAGGATTTCCACCTTGCACTCCTCTGATCCAACCAGTGCCTGTCCCAACTGGGCTAAGGCACTCTTCATAGTGCCTGGACCAACCAGAAACTGGCAGGTGCAAGGCTGCTGCATGATCTCTGCTCGTGAGAATCCAAACATCTGGCAGAAGCCCTCGTTGCAGTAGATTATACCACAGTTCTTCATCTGCGCATTTGCAATTAGGAACTTTCGATCTGAAATGACAGGACACAAAAAATGCCACAATGTACAGAGGAAATGTAAATCTGGAAGAAAATTAACTTCATTTTGATTAGAACCCATATGCTTTAATGGGAGGAAGTATGTTGTAGCAATAAAGCTGTTCAACTACCACTGTCACTGGCATAAAGGTTAAAAACACGTTAGAAGGAAAACATTAAAGACGTTACAACTACGTACACAATGCCCTGAATTACTACACCTCCACTTAGCTAAAATGCTGTTTAGCATTCATCTTACATGAAAAAACTAAGATAACATGATAAAACAACCTGACTTACAGCCGTAAGATTCAATAGGAGGAAATTAAAGTAAAAAATTAACTAAGTAGAGTAAAATAAACAAAAGGCTTAACTGTAAGTGGCATAAAACCCAGATCCCCCACTTAATTAATTAATGAATTAAATTGGATTAGTGTTGTATACTGAGGCACTGACGACAGGATCTGCTGCATTATACAATATGTACTTATGATGCACAATTAGCCAGTTGCTAAGCAGCAGAAGTGGCAACAGCATGGTCCTTTCTCAGTGGAGGCAGAGATGCTTGCCCTGTACCTAGGTGGTCCTGGCAACAGCAGGGGTGGATGCAGAGTGTACACACAATCCCTCAATCAACACTTCTATCAGGTGTGCATTCAAACAATTCAGGAGTACAAACACATGCTGAAATGTCAGGCACAACGCTGAACGACACCCTCATTTAACTTCCCTGTGTTATTTCTCTTTAGGTGTCATGCCCATGTTGGCCGCCCCATTGGAAGGCCACACCCCTTCCTCCTCAGTGTTTTGTCTGTTTTTCTGTCTTTCTCCTAGGTTTAGTGTCTTGTTTACTTTCTTTGCTGTATCTGTCTTATTTAGTTTCTTTTGTAACTACGGTTAGCACTAACCTTGTTCCCACATTCATTTGTCTCAGTGATTGCAGTTGGGTTTGGTATCTGTTTTGGGTTTCTGTATAAGGCTTTGTACATCTCAGGTTTGGTGCAAGATTGCAGTTTCTTAGCGGTGGCTGAGCGTGATTCCTTGGTTCATTGTGATGTAGTGTTTCCTGCTCTTGGCTCCTACTTATCCGGTGATTTGCAACTTAGTCTTCCTTCCTGTTCCTTCCCCGGTGGTTTTGCTTGAGTGTTTCTTGTTTGGCCTTAGTTTCTGTGTCCTGCACTTTTGATAACTGTCTGTGTTTTAGACGGACCCCTGGGTTTACTGACCACCATTGACCTTGTGTTTTTGACTGTGGTTTGGGACTGTCTGCCATTAAAGTTCTGCATTTGGACCTTCATCTGTATTCAAACTACTTCAAAAATAACGACAACTGAGGACATCAGTACAATTTAGTTCTGTAATTTTACAAAAAAAAAAAGTCTAACTCACCAAGACCAACCATTAACAGTCGTACTATTTTAAAGCAAATCAAAACATATTACAACAAAATAAACTTCCATTCCCATGTCATTATGGGTAATGTATTATACCGTTCCTGTAGAGTTGGCTGGTAAATGAAAACAAATATCAGCACTATTTTTTTACTAAAATATCAGTATAAAATATGTGCAAATCAAACAACAGTCTGTCTCGTGGAACGCGAATCATTACACTCTTCTCATAGCTTGTAGTTTGAGAAACATTCTATACATGACAGCAATTCTCAGCTTTAGAGTTTCATTAGACCTTTGTCATTTCAGCGTCTTTTCTACTCTTTTTTTATCCTGTAAACCTCTGTGAGCTTATTTTTTCTTTTCCCATTACCTTGTTTTTCTCTTGTATGGACTTTTTTTGATTAACTGGGATATTTTTTTTGCCTGTTTCTCTGGACTCTAAACTTTTGGCTTTCACTTCACAATACTTTTGTAATTAAAATGTGTACAATACACTTGAAATCAATTTCATGTTCTTGAGCGTTCATTACAATTGCATATTAAATTGGAGAGGAACCAAATTAGCAAATTAATTTTTAGATAGCTGCAGGAAAGCTTTTAGTAAGTCACCTACACACAAAAATAACCAGTAGAAAGAGGTAATTTAACCATTAATTGACATAAATCATGGAACCCACAAAAAAAGCAATGCCCAGAAAAAATAAAAGTTAAGACAAGGAAGGTCGAGACAAGGAATGGCTTAATGGCTCCCTCAGGAGTACTAACAGACCTTTACTTCACTGGAGGGCTGCTGAAAGCACAGCCAGACCCATCTTCACACGCTATTAGTCATTCAGCTAAGCATCTCGTTACCGTTGTCCAAGAGTCAGCTCCTGCAGAGCAGCTCAAACAATTGGGAAAAGACATTGAAGCTGCTCTCCTGCTGTGATCCACCACACAACAGGCTTTAACTTTAGAGATAAATTTATTTTTGGGCCACTGTGTGAACTACGAGCGCTAGGTCTCCATGCAGATTCGTGCAGCTTTGCTAAGATTGTGAGTCTCATTCTCTGTTATCTGATTCCAGTGCAGCTTTGCTAAGATTGTGAGTCTCATTCTCTGTTATCTGATTCCAGTCACACATCTCCATCTAAGGCTGCTCCACACTTACTGAAGCTAAAGCAACACTGTGCGCCACTAGTGACTTCCTCTATATACAGGACAGGAAGGCAGAAGCTCAGAAAATTACAGCGTATGAAAATCTGAAACTATATAATTTCACAGCTGTCAAATGGGGCAGATGGCAATGTAATCCTTGTGTAAATCCATTGTTTTTTTCATAAAAAGACAAGATCAGAAGAAATGCACTAAATAAAAATTTTGAGGCCATATTCACAATCAGTAACCAAAAAAAAAATGAAACACCATGAAGGTGAGAAGGCTACAGCATGTGGAGCACCTGTGGAAGTGCAGAACAGCTGATGGGATGGCATGAAACGGCACTGACAGTGTACAGGCCACAGAAACAAACCAGTCAGAGCACAACCCACGCACTCGTGTTAAACTGTCAAAATTATATTGAACAAAAAATATTGAACTTGTTGTTCACTTAGTTGGTACGTGACTTTTTAAATAATACGTCTGCAGTATGTCCCTGAAATAATATAAAAACAATCACCATTTTATTTGTTGATGTTGAATTACAGCAATAGAATTAAAACTAGTTGTCATGGTTCGTTTTTAATGATGTGTGCACAAAAAAATCATAATGTTGCTATTTCTACCTTACCCCATAATCAGTCAGAATCAGAATAATTTTCCTCTCTGTCTGAGTTATAGAGAAAGCAGTCCAAATAGACACATATAACGTACACACAAGTAGAAAGAAAAAAAAAGTCTGGGGAAAGGTGGAAAGGTGAAGTTCACAGTACAGACAGGAAGTGGGCAGTCAGGTATAAAACATTTTAGAAGGGGACAGCAAAATGGTTAAGTAGAGACAGGCAGAACACAACACACCAACACCTGCTTCTGTACACACACGTGTCTAAAGAAGCAGGTGCAAAGGAAATTTGGTGTTGATAGAAAATGGGGTTATAAAACAAATGATAGGAAACATTTACCCAAATCCCAGAATATTAAAATGAAATATTTGTTCATAATAATGACAAGTTCTTACAAGGCTGAAATATATTCTGCCTTTGAATAACTGCTCAGTACTTTGGACAACGTAGGGCTATTTTTGCCATGAAGTGTAAAGTGAGATAAGTAGCTTCTGAACTACACAACCTAAATAAAATAAATAACAGCACTACAAATAAAGCAATGTTTATCCTTCAGCATAAACTCCAGTAAATTGTGCGCTAGTTGCTTGGGGATGTGTTCCCATAAACACAGCCTACCAGGAACGGAATTGCCATAAGGCAGAACAGCGTGTAGCAACGTGCTTCCGCAGTAGAAAGTACCGCAGACACAATGGAGTTCTCGCTCGTCACATTCTGCGTTTGTAACCAAACTGGCAGTGCAAGCAGTTTAGAACAGAGTTGGGTTACATCTGCCACTCTTAGCTTTGTGGGTCAAAACCTACAAAGTGAAGTCTCTTCTTTACGCCTGAAGAAGACCCACTCAGTCGAGTGAATTTATTTTATTAGTTAAAGAAGTTTGGTTTTTACCTAAAACATACCATTGGCAGACACACAACTAGTCTTTCCGTTTATTTAGGAGTGTTTAAAGTCTTAAGAGAGAGAAACATTACAACAGGTGCTTTAACACTGGAGTGGGATCCTTAAATAATAACAATAGTAATAATAAATATTTAATAAAATAAAATACTCGACGCTGAATGTTAAATTGCAAGGGTTTTTGTTTAGCTGTCAGCCTATGACATGTAAGATGCATTAATTCAGCGCGTCTCCAGCTACACACGTTGCACATTTATAAGTGTCTGTATCGCAGCTCCATCGCCACATCGGTTTTGTGTGAAAGTGATGTTGACCTGTTGTATTGGCGCGAAACACATCGTTTTCAAGACATTATTAAAAAACGCGCACGGAACAGTGAGCCGTTCATCGTCTTCAAATTGACTCAATTTATACATTAAAAATGTAAAGCGGTGTCACAATTGTATGCATCTCACCTAAACATTCCTCCCACTGATAAAACACACCACTAAATTGAAAGTGTTTTAATTACTCTAATAAATGCCATTGTACTTACTTTGTCCTTCGAATTTTCTTATAATGGTGTCCAGATACGTGTTTTGGAGCGCTACATGTCCCCGTCTCACTGGCATTTTGAGGTAAGGAAAATACCTTGCGTCCTCCGCGCATTAACTCGTTGACTTTTTAAAGAAAAGTATCCGTGGATGAAAACGAGCAGAAACCGGCACGCATGTATAGATGTGCGGGATGCGCAGCAGAATATCATAAATAAGCCTAAGCTTCAGAGATGCCTGGTTGCCAGGACGATCGCCTCTCCTCTCGAACGAGCTGGAATAAAACAGATGTCGCGCAGCTCAGTGACAGATAAAGCCGCTGCGTTAACGGGCTGAGCACTTGAAAGCAAAAGGCAGGAGCGCGAAAATCACACGTGTAAGTGCTTAGAACACGTGGATTTCTTAAATATAAAAGAAGAAAAAAGTATAACCATTAATAGTTGTGATGTTATGTACAGGTCATCGTAAAAAAAAAAAAAGCGTTCGTAGTTCCAGGTCCAAGTTCCTTTAAAACGTTTCTTTTGTTGGAAAGAGCGTGGGGGCCAGGGGGAAGTCGTCAGCTGACACGCTTGACAGAAGCCAGAGCTGCCTTGACAGCGTCCTGAACGCGGAGCTCGGGAGCGCGCCGCTGGAAATAAACTCCGCAGCTGCGATCCCGGCGGTGTTAACAGCGTGTGCGGAGGATGAGTTTAATACCGCTTAACTGATCATCTCCTTTTCGTCGGTAACGAAGTATGCAAGATGTTCATTGTGTGGTTTTGGAAAAAGTCTTATCTTATAAATGTTTTCTATGATAGAAACCGATAGCCCCTTAACATTAGCACATTACATTTATGATTTTAGTAAATGCCACTCATCTTCATTTATTGATTAAGATAAATGAACTCAATCTGTTTTCCATACTGGGTGACTGGTTATTTAAAGTCTTTTCGAATTGGCTGTGGTAATGTCTTAAAACTGGCTTTGAAATAAACAGCGCATATAATAGGTGTTTGTTGACAAGGAGCAGATGAGAAAGAACACACGATAAAGACAGCATATAAAATACGTCTTGAAAGTCTCAAACTGCAACAGACCACGCGTTCTTCACAAGGCATTCAACACCTTTTGCTACTTTCACAAGATCAGTTTGAAACACGACAGCCTCTTGACACATCAGTGACCTCAAAGAGCATATATTTATAATAATTAGATTGTGCAGGACAGAGTCTGCACTGTGCTGGTCCTTGCATCTTTTCTGTCTCCCAGCCCTATACCACATTTGCATTGTTGAAGACAGGACTGACAAATTGAGGCTAGAGGATGACACAAAAGTTAGTATCTCTCCTTACTTCCAGTAGCTCTTGTGTGTCATCAGTGTTGGAATCTGCAGCTGTTTACCAGGGTATAACAATGGATCCCATCACCAAAACACATACACAACATGTACACACACACACACACACACACACAAACTTACAAAGCTAGCTCACTCAGTCCTATACCTCATACTGTCAAAAGCCACTTAAAAGGTAACTTGCAGTGTCAGTATCAGAGAAATGCTTTTTCTTCATGATGTGTCTTTTGTTAGGCTCTTCTACTACTTGAAATTTACTTGTTTTGATGTTTGACCTCATGTGAATGTAAAACATGCAAGCTCTTGAAGGTGCCTTAAAAACCAGTTGAACATCAGATTATTGTACTTTGAGGGTGTTTTCAATTTTTATGAAAAGAAAGTCCAGAACGAATTCATTTACTGTACTATTTTACCATAACAGAACAGCTAAACATCATCTCTGTAACACATCAAACAAATAGTTTTGTTCACATAAAATTTAGTTGGGAACACTGTGTTTTTCTTATTTTGTTGCACAGTGGAATTGTGCTGCAGAGCAATTCACAAAACAATAAGCTTCTTTATTATACTCATGTAAAGCGACATTCTTGCTAATAGAGAATGTTCTCAGTCGGCTTCTTCTTTTCTTGTCTGGCTTGTCGAAGCGTCAGCTTCCATCACACTGTTGTGCATGTGTGAGCTACAACAAGCAGACCAGCACCAAGCCACAGCCATGAGCTGACATGCTGGCCTGAGCTGCAAACCAAACACAGCATCCTGCCGTGCATGCTCTTAAACCTTACGGCGAGCCTGAGCTTTTACAGCACTGACGTAGACAAGGAAGCGTTAAACAAAACCCACAGACAAAAAAAAAAAAACAGACACACAAGTGCTACCTCATAGGCTTGACAGGAAGCTTTGCACATTTAACCGCTAAATGCGGAGAGTACTGAAATAATTAGCCACATGAGTAAAAACACAAACATCACATACAAGAACTTTTCAAACACCATGCTGGACATCTGCTTGTCTGCTTGTCTGGTTCACTTGTGCACCTGCCTGAAATATATTCCAGTCAGTTTGTTTTGCACTATCTGACCACATGTTGTTTAATGTGCCTGTCGATCTCTTTGGAAAACAAAAGTGACATTTTTTGGAATGCCTTTTTATAAAGTGTTTCAAAATTTACTAGAGCTGTAATTATAGCTACAAAGTGAAGATGTTATTTTTGAATATAATTGTTTGCCATGTTTGTTCCATGACTTTGAAGCCAAGTTCACCCCTTTATACATTTTAAAATTTGGTTATACATTTTGAGGAAATTTTTTAAAGTATTGTACAGTAACTTTTAAAAATTAATTTTCACAATATCATAAGTGCATTTGCTTATGAGAATGCAGACTGTAAAAGCAATACTATGTTTAAAATTTGTACCAGCACAGACCAGCAGCACTATATTGACTGAATAAGCAAGTTATGCACATCTTCGTTTTTTCCTGGAAGGGGGATGGGGGGGGGGTAGCTGTGAAGGTAGTGAAGAAATTAGCTGAACACGTTGATTTGAACACCAAGAGGGTTCAGAGAGTCACTGATCTTCACACGTGTTGAGGGAACCAAGCTGCTGTCCACACTACTCGCATTTTGGTGTAAACTGCCCTGACCACCACACCAAGGTGCTTGGAAATTCAGACGTGAACTGGAAGCTACGCTCAGCACTCACTTTCCCCTTAGGGAGTACTCCAGGCTCCATGCAAAGTTCTTGGTATGTTTAATCTAACTAACCTCATGGTTTTCATAATTTATTTGAATGTAGTCAAATTTATATTAATGTAAACACAACTCCTGAGGTTACCATGATCAGAGGGTGTCAGTGTGTTGTTTGGCTCCAAAGTATCAAGACGTTCTCTGTGAGCAAACAGGTCACAATGCCTTTTATAAAAACGTGGTAACCTTTTGCTAGGAATCAGTGCGTCATTGTTAATATTGTTGGCTTCCCAGTAGAGTACAAAAGACAGCCATCATGTCACAGAAAATTACATTAGCCCCAAAAGCACTGGGATTAAGACAAAGTATTACAAAGTGTATAAGTATTAAACCTGGAGAACAATTTGGATGGTTATTGAGCTGAAAATCCATTTATGCTTGACTTTACAATATGATGTCTATATTTAACTAGTGGTTCAATATTGTAAATTCTTATACTTTGATATATTTTTTCCAAGTATTTTTAAATATTTGTGTGACTATTCCAATTCCAAACACTGAATGAGTCACTGAAGACAAGCAATTCAGCAAAAATCTCCTAATATCCTTGGAGAGAGCTACTCTAGAAAACAAACACAAGTCATGTTTGCATGTAACAATATATGTTAAGACTCAAATGAAAAACAAAATAAACTGGGATTATTCTGACCACATGGGCCAACAGACACATGTTCCCTGCTTCACATCTTGTGTCTGTGGCTTCTCTTCAATGCTGTAAAATCATTGCAGGTGATGTTAATCCATCAAAAACAGAGATTACAAAGTGTAGAACACTGTGTCATAAAGTTACTGTATCTCATGCCAAAGGTCAGAGGCTGTGTTGACCCTGGGAGGTGTGACTTGACCTGTCTAGGGATAAGCGCAAAACCTCCAGCTAAGCCCTGATGTTCACAGACAGACACAGAAGTGGTGTATACTATTGGCTGTGTTTTCTCCCACCAGGCGCTAAATCAGATGCTATTTTTAACTGACCCATCTTGCATGCCTGCCTCCGACCCTAGCAAGAGGGTTGAGGTGATCAGGAATGTGTGGTGAAGTGGGTAAGGGATTCAGGGGGTGTGGGTAAAGACATGGTGGACATGGCGCTACATTCACCTCCTCATGGTCCATGGCATAAGATACATGCTGGTTTATTTCTCAGTTCGACATGTATATCAAAACTCTCCAGTTTATATCATAACCCATCAAAATAAGTCCTATGATAATGAATTAGTTCTTGAATCAGAAATTTTACAACAAATGAATAGATTAGTAAACCAAGACTGAATTGTACAATATTAGACCATCCATCCACCCATCCATTCAATTAACTACATTATCCAATTCAAGGTGGCAGGAAGCCTGCAGCCAATCCCAGGAAGCATAAGGTGCAGGGGAGGGGACACCCTGGGCAGGGTGAAGTTAGACCACACCAGTTGAAATCGTAAGGACAAAGAAACTGAACATAAGTGCCCTTTCCTCTTTGTTACTGTGACCATAGGACATCTTCAGGGTAATGTCTAAATGTCAGCTTTCTATTCTCATTTTTTTCTCCTTTTGGGGCCTTGTTACGTATATTATGAGGATTAATTGTCTTTAAGTTTATTTATGTGGTTTGTGTCCAGAGTCTCTCTGCAAACACACAAATCCACTGTCCCCAGGCTACATGTGCCCAGAAACCAGATGTGTAATTAGAATGGTAATCAGGACCTGCACAATCACTGCAGAACTGACAATGGGTAATTACAGGCTCCCATCACAGCCCATCAGCAGGCCTAATTCTATCTTCTGGCTGGATGCAGTGCGGCAAGAAGCAGAGGAAGAGTAGTTATACCAAACCAATTAAAGTGGTTCACTCAACCTGCCACATAATGGTGCTTTGCAGCAGCTGGACTGAGTTTAAAATATGTTGTTCTTTTCCTTGTCAGACTATTGTCAGGAGATTCCCAAGTCCTCTTCTCAGCTCCATTAAGACATCTGTCTGAAAGTGGGACACAAAAGAGCAAATCCAAAACCAGCCCGTGACCCCACAGTCTCAGCCCCCTGAAGTATTTTATCAACCCTGGATGTTTTCCAGATCCAAGACACATGCTACTTGAGTTGCTTTCTATGATGGAGTCTGGAACGTCACGTTCCATAGATTACAACACGCACACACGCACACACACACACACACACACACACACACGCGCACACGCACACGCACACGCACGCACACGCACACGCACGCACACACACACACACACACACACACACAAACACACACACATAGTTGTGATGCACGTAGTTATAAGTAGGGGTGTTTTTTTGATCATATTCAGTCAATAAAAAGGGTGAATTAAAGCAATAACTGTTAATGATATATATTTGTTTGACATTTTTTAGGGTGGGAGTAACATAAGTGTTTCCAATTATTTGTTTTATGTCCCAGTTTTCACAAAGTCACTTGCCTTAAAGTCAACAACATTGCGTTTTGTCTCTGTGGTTTTTAGATGATGAATTTTAGTGTCTGTCCAGTTAAAAATTTTAACTATTAAGGACTGAACTTACACTTTTACTTTAAATGTCACTCAGGGGCGGTCACAGATAAACCATCTGCTTTAGTACCAGTTTTTTACATAATTGAAAAATGAACACAAGAACTCCTGTTTACTCTGGTACTGTTTTATAGCACCAGATGTTCAGTATCTTATGTGGTGAAAAAGCACCTTAAGAGGTGAAGGAAGAGGCCTAACTGACCCACTCAGGTGAATGACTGCATGGCCTGGGGTTGCCTCAAGTGATGGCTGGAACATGGTTATGGAAAGAACACGATTATACAAAAAGCTCTTCTGCAGTCTTCCATGTTTACTATGCCCAGAGTGGGCACAGCAAAATCTCCACCAGGAATATGAAGCGCTTGGCGGCTAAATGTCAGGGAAGCTTCTCAGTGTTCCTGAAAGCACAAGCCTTGCTCTCTGGTAATGATGAAGAGTCCTCTGCTCCTAAGAGATGCAGCTGAGTCCGTAGTGTTGTCCTTAAGCAGACAGCTATTATAATCAATGCATGATGTTTCAAGTTTGTTTTAATTTCTATTGTAGCACAACTCCACTCTTTTGGAAACAGTTGTATAAATATAAAGACTACCTGAGTCTGATGACAGAGAGTAGTAGGTTGCAGAAAAGGACCAAAGGTAGCATTGCTAAGGAGAGAGAGAAAAGGGCCTGTCAGTGTGGCTGAGTGTAATGAGAACAGTATTTACCTTAGTACTTTTCCTCAGTTCTGTGATGCTGGCTGACAGTTTGTCAATGCCTGCACTCTCACATGAATCACTTCTGGCTATGAGCTGAACTCATGGTGTAATAATAATAGTGTACTAGTGCCCTTGAATCCTTCTTTGGTTTCTGATGTAATAAATGCCTGCCAATGGCATTTTTTTCTTAACATACAAAATGCTTGCTTCTGGAAACATGCAGTCTGCAAGAATAACGCTACTGAAAGAAAATGTTTTTGTCATAACAATCTAGTACTGTTTTCCCTTTACATGTTACCTCTAGGTAATATTATACATAAATATAATATCAACTATGATTCCTATGCTGATGATACTCAGTTATACCTTGCAGTTAAACCTGATGATAATGCATCAGTTCACACCTTAGTTAAATGTCTCAAAGACATCAAAAAATGGATGGGCACAAACTACTTATCACTAAACACAGATAAAACTAAGATCTTTGTTTGGGGGTAATGATCCTGCTAGGAGTACTTTCAGTTCAGCCCTTAGTACTGCCGACCTGTATTTTTCCATTAGCAACTCAGCACATAACTCAGGTGTCATTTTAGACTCAAACGTCTCCTTTGGTCCTCATGTGAATGCATTTTCACAGGTGTGCTTCCTGCAGTTGAGAAATGTTTCTAGGCTGCACTGTTTTTTACTAAGGAATATACTGAAAAAAATTGTGTATGCTTTGTTTACAGTTGTTTACATTACTGTAACACTTTCTGGAAATACAAACTGCTCAATAAACATGTTACAGTGCATGCAAAATGCAGCTCCTAGAATTATTAAAAGAAGCAGAAAGTACGACTGGATATTTCCTGTACTATCCACACTCCCTGTGGTAGGTTGGAGCCCCACCTGGGGTGTCCCCTGCCCTCCACCCTGTGCCTCCTGGGATGGGCTCCAGGCTTCCCGCGAACCTGTATTGGATAAGCAGTATAGAGAATGGATGGATATCCACACTCCACTGGCTTCCTACAAAGTACATGTCTGGTTTCTAAGTTCTCCTGTTAACATATAAGGCAAAGCATGGTGCTGTGTATCTAATACAGCTGATTAGTACTGTAACTAATGCTGTCGGTGCTGCTGTACATGCCAGTGTATCTGGGATATTTTGTCATGGGACAGCGAGTGTTTGTGTTATATACTAACCCCTCTCTGCAATACTTCTCTGTCCATATGTGTACCCAGTGCCCAACTGGGCACCGTCTGACTGGGCTGCCTTATTAGAGTTGATGAGACCCAGACTACCCCCCCCAGATGAGGTCTTTGCCCCTTGAGCCTACAAAGAGCTACTCCTACACCTGGAGCACAGAAGGACTCCATGATGCCATTTACATTCATAGTTTACAATATCAACATTATCTTTATACCAGGTCTTTTTTTCTCCACACTGTGGAGTTTTTGATATATACGATTCACCTTTGAATCAGCCCCAAGTGAGTCTTGTCACAGGTGCAGGAAAAAGAGAACATTTATGCAGACAGGTGAACAATTTCATAATAATATAAAAAACAATGATGAACTAAACACAAGAATCTCCAGAAACTACAAAACCCACTAAAAACTGAAAAACAAGCTGGTAAGTGAGGAAACAGCCCAACTGAAACAGAACGCAAAAAAGTTTGAAAGCAACCAAGTCCACACCAAGAAAATGGTGCATCAAAAGCGAAAGTTATGCATAGCTAAAGGAGGACTTCTGACAGCTCAGTGAAGCAGCATATCAAACTGATTAGTTACAATATGAATCATTTATTGCAATATTGTTATTATTGGCATTAAAATATCGCAAACATTGCCCTTTTGCTGATTCCAGTATTCTCCCATTTGGGTATACCAGCATTAAACTCCACAGTTTTAAGCAGCAGCAGAAAAAAAAAAAAAATTAATTATTCAAAGAATTAATCTACATGCAGTATATAGATATACAGTATGCACATGTAATTTATTAAGGCAAGTTTTGGCTGTCTGTGAGTTAGTCTGTAAAACATTACATTAAAATAACAGACAGTACAAGCCTATATGACTTTGATGGGGCATATGTTTCCTAACTGCATAGAGATGGGGTGACAGGTAGGTGTAGAGACACTTGGGGATTGTTAACACCCTGCGCTTCTTTCTAATCCTCACATTGTTTGCACTTGAGAGAATGACTGCTGACACCATCCTGTTGTTAAAAAAAGCAACAAAAACGTTTTAACACTCCAAAGGCTCTTATACAGTGGGATGTGGAAAAAGTAATGAGAATAACAAGCTATGGAAAACTCTCATAGGTGTTGATGATGATGATGAGGACGATGATGTGATGATATAGGAGAAAGGTCAGTCTTCAGGAAGGGTAGTTGTAGATCCAGTGAAATGAGTATGTAATAATGAGGCTGCATAAAATTGCACAGAACTGAACTGAATTCACTAAAGTGCTTTTCACTGTAGCCTAATTGGCTAAAGGCAGTATTATCTTATTCCTGTAAATTTTCAATTGAGGATTTTTTTATGCTACTTTTATGCTGAGAGCGGCCTCTGTTGGGCAAAAAATAAAAGATCAGCTGTGCTGTGAATTCATTCATTTCCTTAACTGCTCAGCCCTGGTGAGGATCGCAGGGAAGTCTGCAGCCCATCCCAGAGCACATAGGGCGCGGGACAGGGGACGCCAACCCACCACAGGGCACACGCACACACACTATGGGCAATTTGGACACACCAATCAACCTAACCCGCATGTCTTTTGACTGTGGGAGGAAACCGGAGCACCCGGAGAAAACCTGCCAAACACAAAACATGCAAACTCTACACGTATATATATATATATATATATATATATATATATACACACACACACACACACAACGTGGGAATCGAACCCCAGACCTGGAAGTGTGAGGCAACAGTGGTAACTGCCACGCCACTGTGCCATCATAACCCCAGTTTTACATGTAATCAACACGTATATGACTGCCCCTCCTCCACAAAGTGCAAGCTGGTATGTGAAATGGAACCAGGTTTATGGCCAAGTATATTTGTCACATACAAGGAATTTGCTCTCTGCATTTAATCCATTTCCTTGGAGGGAGCAGTGGGCAGCCACGTGTAGTGCCCGGGGAGGTAGAATTCTGAGTGAGTATCTTGCTCCCTGGGTGTATAGATAGCAGTACCCACCAAGCCACCACACTGTCCTATTACCATGCACCTCCAGGATCATGGGCCTTGTGTGTGCAGAGTTTGGATTTTGGTTTTGTGGATTTCCTGGAATTCTAAAGTTTCCTTCCACAGTCCCAAAGACAGGCCAGTTACATGAATTGGCCAACCTTAATTATTATTATTAGACATATTTGCTCCTCTAGGGGTACCTGTGATGATAATTTAATCCAGACAACATGTATAAAAGTAAATCACAATGTGAAATTACAGTGTTGAAACAAATTTTAAACCCAAATAAAACCTTAAAATCCATGATCAGTAAATAAACATTTATTTGGACCTAAATTCCACTCATAACATAAACTAATCATAACATGGAATAAAATGCTTATTACATTTTCTTTTGTCAATAAGCCAATTAATTCTGACATCCTTGTCTGTTTAAGAAGAAGAAGAAGAAGAAACCTTTATTTGTCCCGCAAGGGGATATTACTGTAACAGTGAAGCCAGACACAGGGGATTCCAATGTGCAGAGCAGGGTTTACTTTCATTACTACACAGGGCTAAAGCAAGGTTGGGGTCCAAGGGGCAGGCGTTGATCGAGAATCCGGGGGGGGTCTGGCCGAGACGTGGACGGAGAAGACAGGAAGGACTGGGTGTGGGCAGGATAGGGAGCAGGGCAGAGACACGGGGAGAGAAGCACACAAGGCAAGTTAGCTTTCGGATCGCTTGGTAAAGGCATGAACGCTCAATACTTCGCAATGGATTGATTGCGAGGTGGTGTTTTTATCTAGGTTGCGTTAATGCGCCTGGTCTGGCGATCGCTAACTGCGGGGGCGTGACAATTACAATGTTGCAGCAGCAAGTACTGAAGAGGCAGCAGAAAGTACAGAAGAGCATCAAAATTTAAGTTAAACTAAATACCTATATACAAAAAAAGCAGTAAAATAAATTACACATACTAAATTAAGAACATAGAATTGCACGGCGAATATTGCATATGAATGAACCAGTCCATATTACTGTTGTAGTCTGACAGCAGCAGGAAGGAAGGACCTTGGGAGTCTCTCCTTTACACACCGAGGGTGGAGGAGTCTGTCACTGAAGCTGCTCTCCAGTGCTGCCACGGCAACATGCAGTGGGTGACACTCATTGTCCAGCATAGCTGACAATTTTGCCAGGACCCTTCTGTCTCCCACCTCTCGCACTAAGTCCAGAGGACAGCCCAGGACAGTGTTGGACTTCTTGATGACCTTGTCCAGCTTCTTCCTCTCCCTCTCTGTGATACTGCTGCTCCAGCAGACCACATCATACAGGATGGCTGATGCCTCCACAGAGTCATAGAAGGTCCTCAGGTGTGCCCCTGTCACACCAAAAGACCGCAGTCTCCTTAGGAGGTAGAGCCTGCTCTGACCCTTCCTGTACAGGGCATCAGTGTTGTGTGTCCAGTCCAGTTTGTTGTTGAGGTGAACATCCAGGTACTTATGACAGTCTACACGCTCAATGTCTATACCCTGGAAGTTCACTGGTGTGAGGAGGGCAGTCTGCTGTCTGCGAAAGTCCACCACCATCTCCTTGGTTTTCGCCACGTTGATCAGGAGGTGATTTCGTCAACACCAGTCCACAAAGTCCTGTGTTAGTGCTCTGTACTCTGCGTCATCGTCATCAATGATGAGGCCAATGATGGCAGAGTCGTCAGAGAACTCCTGCAGGACACATTTGTCAGTGTTGTGACAGAGATCCACCGTGTAGAGGGTGAAAAGGAAGGGGGCCAGGACAGTCCCCTAGGGGGCACCCGTGCTACAGGTAAGGAGGTCTGATACGCAGTCCCGTGTTCTCACAGACTGTGACCGGTTTGTGAGGTAATCCAGAATCCATTCTGCCAGCTGATGGTCCACCCCAGTGCTCTCCAGTTTGTCTTTCAGAAGCACTGGCTGGATGGTGTTGAACGCACTTGAGAAATCAAAAAACAAGATTCTCACAGTGCTTCCAGGCTTCTCCAGGTGAGCCAGAGCATGATGTACCAGGAAGATGATGGCATCCTCTATTCTGATGTTAGGCTGATAGGCAAACTGCAGCGGGTCCATAGAGGAGACCACCTCAGAGCGGAGACATCCCAGGATGAGTCTCTCCAGTGTCTTCATCAGGTGTTATGTCAGAGCCACCAGTCTGTAGCTGTTGAGGTCTTTAGGGTGCAGTGTTGTAGGCAACGGTACCACACAGGAGGTCTTCCAGAGCTGTGGTACCAACCTCAGCTTGAGACTCAGGTTGAAGACATGCTCCATAAC
>JABJVR010005129.1:0-13889 GCA_025773905.1 Chitala chitala | reverse complement strand
AGAGGGAGAGGGAGAGGGAGAGGGAGAGGGAGAGGGAGAGAGAGAGAGAGAGAGAGAGAGAGAGAGAGAGAGAGAGACCATGTTATGTTATTCAGTGTCTGTAGTTTTACGACAGGGTTGTGCAGGAGAGTGGGATGCAGATTTTAATTATTCATGAGGAAGCACTTGAAAGGATCCCTCATGCATTGTGCGAGATGAAGTAAGCCGCCTTTGTGAATTTGTAGCTGGCCACTGCTTTGTCTGGGCTGTAGCATTGTTAACATTATTACTAATGCAAATGCTCTGAAATGCCTGTGTTTATATGTATATTATAATTTTTTTGTACATGGTGAGTGCAGAAATTTTGGATTTACTGTACCTTACTAGTCATTTGGTGTTCAGGTCTGCCTTGGTCAACCCTTATGAAAATTATGATGAAAAAGGCAGAGGTTATGGAGTTGGGGTATGGCTAACAAATGCAGCAAATGCTTTACTTAACCAGTGAGGCTAGCAGTGGATCATTGAAACGCATACACTCAACTTGTGGGCATTTGACAGCTGAGTGTTTTAGTGACATGAACTCGAAGGAACGGTGTGGCTGGCTTAGAGGAGGAACTGACCTTCATAACGGTGCCCCCTGGTGTTTATTTGTGCATCTTGGCCCACGGATCCAGCTGTAGTTCTGCATGGCCTCAGAATCAATGAGTACATTGAACACAAGGTCAGTCACAGACAGCTGGTGATTCACCCAATTAGGCAGTTAAGGGCCTATGTGAGGGAGGAGAGACACTGGCCTTTAGGGCCGATGCTGGTGACAATGAACTGCACTCACGTGACACTTGTCCTTCTATCGGGCTGATGAAGACCGTGGTCATTTGTGATGTTTCTGAGCAGAGACTGTTAAGCTCCTTAGGCCCTTTGGAAGTTCCCTCTGATGCATGTGAAGCTGTTGGTCTGCTCGGTGCACCAGTGTAGACGACAGACTGAAGTACAGTATTAACCCTGTTGTAGAGCTCTGATAGTGTCTTCCCTGTGCATGTGTATAGCTGGACTGTCTTCATCATAGCAGTGCTTTTGTTAACTGTTATTGGCTCATGGTTTCCTGTTTTGTTAGTTTGACCACTTTGGAGTCAGACTTTTTTTAGTGGCCTGGTGGCTCAGTGGGTAGGTCATCATGCTGGGGTCTGGAAGTCTCCCGGCTTGAATCCCAACCCAGTCACCAGTTGTGTCCTTGAGGAAAACATTCTGCTCTAGCTCCTCGGGCACTGAAAATGGCTGCCCATTGCTCCCCCCTACAGGGATGGATTAAATGCAGAGAACAAATTCCTGATATGCATCCCAAATACTTGGCCCCAGAACCTGTTTCCCTTTCCCCTTCTTTTTCTGCAGAACTGGAGCAGCTCCAGACACAAATGGAGGCTCTTTCTGAGATGTGGTGGAGCACTACACTTATGAGTGGTCCATTTCACTCCCCCCCCCCCCCCCATTAAAATAAAGGAGATTTGGTAGTATTGCTGGGCAAAAAAAAAAACACTGCTGCTAGTTATTTGCAGTATCAACTGGCACGTTCTCACTCGCACCCTCGTCACTCAACGTGCGCCTAAACACGCTATCAGGCTACACACATGGAGATGTTGTGGCCAGGGAGTAAAAACACGTGGAAGGAAGGACACGATGGCTGGTGGCGCCTGTGTTTCCTGAGGCCTTTGCTCTGTCACAGGTGTCCTGTTGTAGTGCAGCTGATCACTTTTCCAGAAGCAGCTCCTTCTGCTACGTATGTGCTGCTTGGCTGCTCTAATCTGCACTGGCGGGCCTCGCGAAGCCACAGTAAATGTCAGCATGCTTCTGACCAGATGTTGTTTGGGGAATTATAATGAACAATAAGATGAGGTAAACAACCATAGGGTTTGTGGTTATACAGCAAACCTACAACTTTGTTTCATTGTTTATTATTTAACACCTTAGTGGCTTTTTCAGTGTATACCAGCATAATGTACTTATGATTGTGCATTTTTTAGAATTTTGGTTGTTGACAAATAATACACTGTTTTTTAAAACCTGTTTCGTGTTACATTTAATATTTCAAAATGCCAGATGAGTTCGTCGCTCTGTATTGTTGTAACACCACAATAAATAGACTTGGTCGAGTCATTAATACAAATTAGAAGGAGCACTTTGATATATAACTATGATTAGCTTTCTACCTAGCACTACTTCTATAAACAGTATTCGTACAGAAGCCTTCACCTCACTCTTTGACCAGTCATGTTGGAGAGCTTGATGACATCATGGGGTAATGCACAAGGTATACTGGCTGCCCATCTGTTTACACCTCATAATTCATTTATGGAGTCCTGTTTTAATATTGTGCATGAACATAGATTAAAAGGCATTTTATTTAACAATGCAAAGCATTTTGCATAGGTTACCAGTCCTGCAGCTGGATGTTTATACTGCAGGAGAAAGGTCTGCTCAAGGTAATTATATCAGAACATGTTCTGAGACGTGGCACAGATAAAGCCTTTTATCCAGTATGTCACTCCTATCAATTATCTAATGTTTTGTACAGTTGGGATCTGTAACCCATTTAAAAGCTTGCCTATTTGCGATCACAATCTGAGTGCACATTGAGCTCCCCAGTTTGGGTGTGAATCTCAGCCTCATTCATAATGTAAGCTCCATAACTGAGCCCCACTTGTTGCCGTGTCAGCCTCTGAGCTTTCCTGTCGTCAGGTCCGTAACAGCGTGGGTTTTCGGGCACGGAATAACCGGAGGCAGACGGCCCCGACACGGGACGTGAAATTCCAAACGCTTGAATTCCCGCGAAATGAGCCAATCACAGTGCAGGCAGAGGAACCGGAGCCTGCAGCAACAAAGGGGGCAGGAGGTGCTCCGTTACCGACGCACCGTGAATTATACATGCGACTGCGCTGCCACACCATTCGATCCCGCGGCTGATGCTGAATTAATCATCGCTCACCTGTGATGTTACCAAGAGAGCGCATTTGTCACGGATGACTAGACGAGTCGCTGTCGTCCTGCTTAGTTGTGTGGGATGTGACATGTGACCCAAGCTGACGCACTGTGAATGAGGACAGGTCTCATGGGACTTTAAAATTTTTTTAACCACTACTCATCGCTAAGACAGGGATTGGCCTGAGACTGCTGATTTCTGTTATGCACGTTATTTACATAGGAGATAGCACCAAAGATGCAAAAGAACATTTTTTGAGGAGTATTTGAACATGCAGTATTTGCGTTAATTTGTTCTAGAAGCTTTACAGAATGTCTGCACTGTCTAGCTGTCTTGTCCCTTATCTCTTTTGACTATACTTGTGTGGCATGTTAGACTGTGGAGGGAAATTAATGTGTCACAGTCTTCGCTGTTACACACTTTCTGAAAGTAAGGTGAAGGCAGCTTTATAAAACCTGTCTTTTTTTTAACCTCTAAAAGTGTTCGTTTCCTCTCCCTCTCTGCTTTACTGTCTGCTTAGTTGTTTACAGTGACTGACATGTATATCCTAGCTGCTTGGCTCAGTAGTGTTGTTTAATCAGTCTCTTGGCCCAGGTGTTATTTCTGAAGAAAAGGTGGCTGGTGTCCCTAATTTTTCTTCCGTCATTTACTTTGTCAGCACTTGTTGAGGTAGCCATGTGTCAGGTGCGTTAGCAGCCATGTGCTAGTGGCCTTCACGTGTGATAACTCGTGCACAGAAAACAGGCAGTTGTCTAGGATGCATTTTGGTTTCATGCTGGAGGTCTCACTTGCACCATCTGTGGAGTGCATTTAATTGTAAGCCCTTTATAGCAGGCACATCCAAAAATCCGGAAATACAGATTAAAATGTCGTAATTATCACACTAAGCCGGTTTGGCTAGTTAGATGCTGCTCTGGGGTGTGCTTGCTAAATGGCATCTTTCCTCTGCCTGCGGGCCATGGGGAGCCACAGTAAATGCCCCCTCAGTTTTTTCAGACTAGCGCCTGTTTCAGCAGCTTGGTTGGAAAAAGTTGGCCCCATTCTGAACAGGCCCATAGCCAGGGAACAGCATCCCTGATGAAAGAGGGCACTTGAAGAAAGTCTGTGCACAGCGTCCCTTTGTTCATCTCCTATATCACGGAACCATTAATCTTCACTTTCTCTTCTGAAAAGGCCCTGCTGTATACAAGACAGTGTGCAATATCAGGCCCTGAGTGTGATGGAGCAACAAACAATATTTATTTAAAATTTAATTTACTTTTTTTTTTTATTGTCATTGTTTTATGGTCATGTAGTTAACTTTATGGAACGAGGTTTCTCAGAGCTTGACTGTTTCCAAAGGCCCTTCGCACTAGTTGACCCAGGAATAGCGTCACCGTGGTGACTGCCTGTGAACTGGCCTGGAAATTGCATTAGCAGCAGTCCTCTTCAGCTGCCTCGTGGATGTGAGAAGAGCCTGTGCATCCCCAGCCTCGCCATGGGAGCAGTTGCGCTGTGCAGGCGGTATTGTCCTCGGAGGCTGTGACAGGCAGTAACCTGCATCACCCTGGCGCAGGCTGTGTGCCACAGCTTTTTCCATGACACTAATTAGTTGTTGAGGTACACTAATTTTAATTTTCTTCTTTTTTTTTTTCTGTCTGACTTCAGCAATGGCCTGTTTTTTTTTATGAATTACAGTCAGAATGAAGTATAAAATTGGATAATTATTCATGCTTGTTTCACACTCCTTCAGAATTAACATTTCTCCACAGTTAGTGCTCCCCCATCACTACTTTTGATGAGTCCATCTTCACAATGTGTGCTGTGCCAGCTTTAAATCAAGTGGCAGTAAAATAGAGTAGATTTTCTCGCTAGTGAGTTAATTTAGTAAGACTTTATGAACATGACAAACAGACAAAGGAAAGTGCATGGTATGCATTTCTGACATAACTGTTGCAGGAAGAGAGTTATGGGTGTGTGTCTACGCATACGTATCTGCACATGTGTGTGTGTGTTTGTGTGCGTGTACGGACGATGTCTGATTTAAAGAGATAACTAATGGTGGTTTTAGTAGAAGATGCATTAAGCTAAATCGTTATTTGGTACAAGTTCAGCGGTGAAGCAACAGGCTTGCTGTGTCCCTGCTTGCTGTGAAGTCACTAGATCCAGGCTCCTAAGAGTCTGCGTATAGATTGTTACAGTAACCCCAGGATTCTGTATCCCCAGCCTTGCAGGGCCTGTAGTCCACAGCAGAGGGGACAGAGGCTGCAATGACTCTGGTGTCTTACACCATTTGTAAAGTGTTGGAAAATTATGGTGAAGGAACAATGACAAAAGTGGTAAATTTGGTGCCCCATTTAGAGAGTATGCGTCAAACAGGTTTGCCTCTGCTTGCTAAGTTGCTGTAAGTCAGTCTGTCTGTCTGCATGACACAGTCAGAGTAGTGTTCTTCTTTAGCCTTGGGTAACTCCATTATACCACTGCCATGTTATGACATTCAAATATTTTTTTTCCTTGTTTTATTGCCACCAGCAAATTCTGGATAATTATTGAATTTTTGCCTTCATTTTGTTTAATTTATTAGTAGAATTGTATAATTAATTTGAATAATGTGAATAAAAATTGGCTGTTGTCATTTTTCCTCACTTGCCGTTGTAACCGTAGGGTTGTATTTTAGTTTAATTTATTATTTCTCTCAAAACAGTTAAAGAAAAGGAAAGAAGAAAAAATATATAATTGCTATCAAGAAGATATTAAAATGAAAAAAGGTTAATGCAGGGTTTAGCTCCTGTCCACAGGTATATGCATGTATGAATTTGTCCAAGTCTCTATCTCTGGACTTATTGGAGTGCAAATCTGACTAATGCCCAGGGGGGAATGGTGGGCCTTTACTGTGACATTTCTGGGTTTGTCATGCAAGTCCTTTTTGGGCTGCAATTAGTGTCAGATTTCAGCTCTTCACAAAGCCGAGGGTTGGCAAGGCCAGTGTGGCGACGTGGAAATTACAGGAAACGTGTGTTGCATAGGTGCATTGGTAGTGCGTGTGAATTTCACCTAGTGTTTTCAGCTAATATTATGTAAATTGGAATAGAAACAAACATTTTTTTTTTTTTACAGTTTTAATAATAATGGCCTCTGCATGTTAGGACATTGCATCATACCTCATAAGCTGAAACATTCACATTAAAAGGAAATTTGCACATTTTCTTCTTTTTAGTCTTTACTTTCTTTTGATTCTTTGTTAGGAAGAGGTAAACACTAGATTAGGGCCAATGATGGCTTATTGGGAGTCCTATAAAAATGAATACTTAATTCTATGAAGATTCTCAGTTGTCCAGGTAAAGTTATCTGGAAGTTTTGGTAAAAGGTGAAACGTTGCTGCGTAACCGAGAAAGAAGTCCAGTTGACACGACTAAACTTCCAGATGAATAATTAATTATTCCACACATCTGGGAGCAAAATACGGCCATATCAAATAGTATTTGTATCACATAATTAGGTGTAGGTGCGTGAGTCGGTTCTGTGGGTTAAAGCATTCACAGAAGAGAGTAGAGGGCAGGATCCAGTCTGCGCTGCCATTACCAGGGGAACATGGTATCAGGCAAAGCTAAATGCCCCTTCACTTACAGAAGCCCACGTTGTTCTGGTGTTATGGGTCTGCTTGTGAGGTAGCACCACCCTGCAGGCTCACTTAGGAGCCCTTGCTATCAGCACATGCTGTGGCGCATGAATTGCCAGAGCCCTCCATCTCTCTTTCTACGTTTTTCCACATTTTAAACATAATTGTATGCCAGGGGGTAGTTGTGTAAAAAGGCTCATATATATTAATGCGTCATTATTTATTGCTTAAGAGTCTTTTTTTTTTTTTTTTTCTTCAGAGCAGTTTTTCCACTTCGGTGCTGCGTTTACTGGATTTCACAGCTGGAAGGCCTGCATTCCTTCTCTCTCTCTCTCTCATTGCCAGGCATGAGGCACGTTCCATGCAGCCTCTGCTGGCCCGTGTGTTTACTTCATCCCCAAGGACAGGCTGGCAGAATCCATTTACGCCAAACACCAACTCATTTACAAGGCAGTAGGCTGTTTCTTAATTGATGCAAAGTACTGGTATTTGTGTGCATATTGAGCTTCTCCCAGTGTTGATGCTAGAGAAATGAGCACAGCTGTTCAGGTGAATCCGCCTTCCAGTGTGTTCCTATTCCTGATGTGGGTAACCTTGCTGTGTGCAGCTCAGTTCTTTTTTTTTTTTTTTTTTTTTTTTTAATTTTATTATTTTCATAAATGTCAGTAGAGGCTTATTGAAGTTCTTATGTGCACTTTGAGCAGAAGCGTGTCATATGGTTGGGTTTTGATTGGCATTCTGTTTAAACTGGAACGTCTTATGTGCCCTGTTCGCCTTTGGGTGGCGAGAAGTTTTCATGCTGATTAGAGGAGGGATTTGTGAGGTCTGCTTGCTGTAGATTTCATGGTGCCAAATTCTGGGTAGCAGCCATCGGCAGTAGGTACAGTGTGGAAGTAAACTGACAAGTCACCCTTCATCTGCTTCAGTCATTTTGTTCAGTCAGTTCCTCAGTATGGAGGAAGCTGTTGCAGTGTGAGGTGGCCATAGGGCAGGGCTGAGCTACTCTTCAGCAAAGCTGTGAAGGAAGTGGCTGTTAGACACAAGCTGTCACCATATTTTGTTCTCTTCTCAACTTCCAGAGCCCCTGTGTAATTTTCTGCTCAGCATGTGGTCTCAAGGTGTGGCACACCACTTGTTTATACTGACAACAGAGATTAGGACGACAGTGTTTCATTGATGCAGGCCAAACATTGTCATACTTGAACTTATTGCTGCAATGGAAAATAGAAAATATAATTTTTAACTGATTTGCCAATAATGCCCCAAAATTAGCAGTTTTATGCTTGTTCCTGTTGAAACTAAATCTCACCCACCACAAGCAAGCTTTTACAGCTGTGTCAGCCGTTTGAGAGAGCCCCTTGTCTGCCTTGTCACATACATGTTGAGCTCTGTTTTTGAACGTTCAGCTCCATGAACTGCAGGGCCTTCCTTGCTGCATTACTTTTCGTCAGCATGTCTTGCTTGACTTCTGCGGCGTTGCTCGGGGTTGTGCTAAGCGCTGGACTTTTGGCTGCTTCCTCAGTGGCCTCTCCGTTATGGAGTGTCCTGCGTTTGGTGTGAATTAAACTACGTCAGAGTGTGAGAGGAGTATCGGCGTGCTTTATCCTCTTGCTGAGTGTGTGTGTCATGTTAAATTGCTTTCCTCAGAGCAGCTAAACATGCTCTCTGCTCTTCATCGTGCAGTGTGGTCTGCTGATATGTGCCATCCTGATCGCCTGCTCTTAGATTTAAATCTGAGGTAGCATTTAGGGTGCATTCTGCTTACATAAAAGGGAAACTTTTTCTGGGTGGCAGAATGGAGCAGGTGACCCTGGAGGCGTGGCTTATGATCTGTGCGGCCCTGTGGCCTGAGACACATATGGCCATGGTTTTGCCTGCTGTGTAGGTAGTGGTGTGGGCAGTCTGGGGCTGACCAGACCAGATTGCAGAAGTACCGTGGATGTGTCAACATAAGGCTTGTGTCTCCAAACTGTGGCCTTTCAGAGCACAGTGGCTCCATTGTGTGGCCTGACCTTGGGAAGGAGAGAGAGGCCCTCAACTTAGACAGCTTTCTCAGTGTCGTGTGTCCAGCACACTAAACCCTTTTTATGAAAAGGTGCACGAAGAAGAACCAAAGATCATGCTTGATATCAGTTTTTTTTATGATAAACAAAGCCTACATCTGTGGACTTGTACTAACACTTAATATGTTGACTTGTAAATTGTCCGCAGGATACAGCTCACACAAGTGTGTATGATGAAGTGTGTGAGGAATGCAGCTGTTCTGCATGTTGTCTCTGCTTCCCTGATACTGCTGGAAAGTGTGTTTTGAACTAGGAATATTTCATATTGTATGTGTTGGTGACCCAAGTGGTCTTGTTGGGGTCTGTTTCTCCCTGGTTTAAAACTGGTAGAGCTTCAGCCTGGGTATCGGGTGTTCTGAGCAGGCAGTTTCTGAGTATACTACTTGATACCTGCATGACTGTGGACCACTGTGAAAGATCTACAGTTTGATATACTGTGCAGTGAGTGTCTCAGTGACATTCCTGTTGTTCACATGGCTGTGCACCACTGTGAAAGATGCATAGTTGCAGACTGCTGCCGTGGATTTGCATTTACTCTGTCTGAGGATAGATTTCATGTCTCAGGGGAGGAGAGTAGCTACTGCAGAGGATTATTCCTTAGATGTGGTTGGAATCTTTTCTCTCGACCCTCCCCCCTACACCCAGATTTGGGGGGGGGGGCAGGCAATGATTAGCATGGTAATTAGAGGGCTGGGTCTGCAGTCAATTACGCTAACTTATTGTGGTCTGTTTTTGTAATCAGTGCTGAGTTTAAGAAAACGTGCTGAAGTGAATAACAGTGGGTGGTGTCTCCTGTTTTTTTTCTTCCCCCAAAGAAATGAAATGACATTGGTGCTTGGTACTAGATTGTATATTTTTGTCCAGTAATGAAGCTGCTGATGCTATTGCTGCTGGTACTGTTGAGTTTTTTATGTATGACAGTAAAACAAAGTCACTGCGGAACCAGTGCAAAACAGAATTTAGATTACTGTTTGGGACGGCGGGGGCGGAGGGGCGGGGGGGTGTAGGGTAGGGTGCAGGAGCAGGAGGACTGGCACAGCTGGTCGGAACACCCATGCCTATTAAAGTGCTTGTTGTGTTTGATCAGGTTGACCTTTGCTGTCTGTCAGTAGGAAGTAGCTTCTCCTTTTGCTGTTTCTCCCCGTTCTGTTCTACTTCCCTTTCTGTTTGTGCTAAATACAAGATTCACAAGATATCTGGGGGGAATGTGCATTACTAAAAAAGTGTTAACAATTATCAATGCTTTCAACTTCTGAGTCTTTACATCTTTAAACAACCCTTTGGTTAGTAATGTAAAGATCACCACTTTGTGCCTTTGTGTGCTTCCTTTTTATGATGTTTTTGCTAATGAGGGACCTTGTTATTGATCAGATCTGGTTCCTTCCTATGAGTGGAAGCAAAGCAAAAAAACAATTTTTCAAAAGTTATTTCAAGTAAAAATACAGTTTGTTTGGGTGTTGTTCAGCAGTAGACATCCTTTGCCTTCAGAGATTCAGGTCTCCTGGTTTCCAGAAGATTGGATACGGCCTTGAGGTTCAGGCTGGACTGTAATCCCGGGCTGTTGCTGTGTGATACTGTAGATAGTCATGGGTACTGCATTTAGCATCTTTCAAAAACCACCAGCTTGTACTTTGGTAGTATGTGAGGTCAGACATTTCATGTTCTTAATTGTATTCTACTTCTACAGTATGTTGCAAGGCTGTAAATACTTCCATTGTCATTTCCGTTGTTGGTGTAGTAATTGGCTTTGCAGTAAAATATAGTAGTGATATTAGATTGGTATATATTTCCTTTCCTTAATTTCCTTATATCGGCCGCTGACCGTGCCACGGGTTTGCTTTGTGCTTGTGTTTCAGAACATCTCCTGCGCTCTGTTGATATCGGGCTTGAAAACAAGCCCACGCCATGATATTTATAGGCCTGACTGTCCTTAGAAAGTCAAGGGTCCCCTTGGGCTAAGAGGCCGCACTTCTGCGAGCCCATCCAAAGTGTGCCCATCACAGGGCCTCTGGAAAGGAGGCCAGGAGGTTAGGCTGCGTCTGCAGAGAAAGCAGGGAGGGAGAGAGGGAGGAAGAGATGGAGGCTGAGGGAGAACAGATGAGGCAGTGCTCAACTCCACTCTCAGCCAGCCTCAGCACAAGCAAAACACGTCTCGTAAAGACAAATAATTTTAGTGTCTGCTCGCTTGTTCCTGTCCCTGTGGGTTAGTGTGTTTGGTACTGTTTGTAAACAGAAGCTACTCCTTATTTACTTGGTTGGGATGTAATAGAGGTAATGAAAGCCAGTGTAGACCGTCTGTGTTAATGTTTTGGTGTTCGATGCAGTCGCTTCATAGAATTCGCCTCTTGTCGTGATTCAGTGGCAATATGAATCTCGATTTGCCTGTGTTCTGCGGGATTAAACTGCACACTGCGCCATTGTTTTTACAGAATTATATTATTTACACTTGACACTTGAGAGACAGTTTTGTGTTTGGATTAGTTGTTTCACAGTGCTGACAACGTTGTCACTGTGCTCATGTGTAAATTTGAAGTATTACAGGTTCACGCTCTGCTCCTGTGGCCGTGAGGATGATGCTCAACGTGAAATTCTATCGCATGTACTTGTGTTAAGTGTACGGCTGCTTGCAAGGTACTCCGTGTGTTGTATATACAGTAATGGGGTTACCAGGTTTACTAATGTATCTCGCTTTCTTGGCCTGGTCAGTGGGCTGGGTGGGGTCCACTCATGCATGTGGTCTGTCCTCACTTTTTGTGTTGGATGGGATAAAATGTAAGTCTTTGTAACAGTGGGCATGATAAATTTTTCAAAGCACTAGTCCTAAGGACTAGTGGCTCAAAGATTTTACTAGTCTGAATCGTATACTTGCCAAAATATTTCTGAGCATAAAACTTTGTCATTAGACTGAGACTTATAGGATCAGATAATCTATTTTTAGTATTTTTCTTCTATTAAGAAATATGGAACATATATTACAGTAAATTTAACGTGATAAAACTAAAAATATATAAAGCTTGAGGCTTGACGAACTACGAAGCATGAGGAAACAAAATCGCGGCCACCGTATCGCATCGTTTCAACTGACAAACTCCGTAGTGTTTAATCAGTAAAATTAGTTCTTGTAAACGCTAGTCTGATCGGACCGGTGAGAAGATATAAGTACTAGTTCGAGGTTTAAATTTGATTGTCCGTGATGATCGGACGTCTGTAATTTCGCACACTGTGTTAGTTCTGAGCTTTGCTAAATCAGGAACTGCAGTTTGCCTCGTCCGTGGTCCTGTCTGTGTATGATGTGAAATAGTCTGTTGAGTGTGTAGACTGGGTAATCAGTACCTGCTGGTCTTTGACAGCAATTCATCAAGGGAATGTAACAAGACTACACTTTCCAAGCTTTTTGGAATTGTAATAATTGCTGGGAGATCACTAAATAGCTAGTTTAAATGCTGATAAGGGACAGAGTTCCATTAACTGCTGTTAGTGCGTAGCAGCCTGCACTTATGAAGCACTGGGTTCATGTTCTGACTGAGGTGAGTTGCACTGCAGACCCGTTAACAATCTTTGGTACCAAAGCAGTTAATGTTGCTGATTTGTGGGAGGGTGGGTGATGATGATTTTTTTTTTTTTTTTATGGAGATTGTTTGTAATTGTGTCCATGATATGAATTTTGAGAGTTGTTGCAAGAACTGCAAAACAACTCCATATTTAATATTACTACAAAAACTAGCAAGTGCTATCATGCAATCGCCGCATGTTCAGAGTGTACAACAGAACTACAACTTATTGTGGTTTTCCACCACACCAGGTACCAAAGTTTTATTACTAAAAAAAATTGGTACAGTGTTTACATATTTTCATTGCCTTCTGATGCAGTACCAGTACTGCACTACCAAACCAATTATGGTACTTGTTTGCTACTTTGGTACTTAAGGGTGTGACATGTAAACTTGTTTAATGCCAATTGCTTATGCAGATAACATAGCTCGCAAACACTAAATACAACCACCATCTTGAAAAATCCTAGTTTAAATGTCAGAAAATGACAATAGACTAAATCAAATGAATTGTAATAACAATAATGGATGTGGTCAAATGAAGAAACCAGAGCTTTAATTGTCAAAGTATAATATCGTGAGTGGTGAGTTATCACATATAGCCATATCTTAAGAATAGTGTTAAGAAGAGATGTAATTTGCTTTATATTGCAGCTGTTTATGATTTACATTGTTAAAATCACAGGTGTTTCATGTTCAGTTAATTAAACGTGCAAATTAAAGCCGTAAACCTTATTGAAGTATATTCTGTGTTTAAGGCTGGGAATAATGTTTCCAATTATTATTTTTTGCAGTTTTAAAAAAACAAGTTCTGTTAAAGTCAACGACATGCTGCATTTTGTCTCCGCACTTTTTGGATAATATTGATTTTCTGCTGTCTGCCAAGTCAAAAGCTTTCATTGTTAAGAGCAGAATATGTACCTATTATTTTAAATGTCACTCTGGGGCAGTCATGGATTACATTATTCTATTCCAGTACCAGTTTTTTTCGCCAGTGAAATAAAGAACGCAAGAGATACTGTTAACTTTGATACTGGTGTATACTACCAAACATTCTGTACCTGGTGCAGTACATAAGCACCCTTAGTAACTACATCTTGAACCATAACATAACTGTTGTTTATATACCATTGGACTGCTAAAATACCAAACTTGTGTCACGCGAATTTAAAGAGCACATTGTCCATAGTAGGGATGCAACAGAGAGTAAATGTGATGGTCATGTGCACTGTTTGTTATTCAAGTAATAGACTGATAGCTAAAGTATGTACCGAAAGCAACTGAAGACTCATCTCTTCAGGGAGCACCTCAGCATTTGAAGCTCATCTTCATCAGCTCTGCTTCTTTATTGTTCCAGTGTTTACATTCTGTTTGTTTGTATCTTTTTACTTTTTGCCTTTTTAGTTGATTTGGACTCTTGTTTAACTGAATGTTTTCACTTCTAACTAAAGGACAGCACTTACTGTTAGCTGGATTTTCAAATACTGTCTGACTGCATTTTAATATGCACATGTATCCTTATTTGTAAGTCGCTTTGGACAAAAGCATCTGCTGAATGAATAAAAAGTTTTTTCATATAACCAAACAAATTAATTTTATGTCATAAAATACCATAATTGCATGGCTAACTGAACATTCATTTTGAGAATTATCCATCCATCCATCCATTATCTTAACCGCTTATTCCTGGTGAGGGTCGCGGGGAAACCTGGAGCCCATCCCAG
>JABJVR010005128.1:0-10124 GCA_025773905.1 Chitala chitala | reverse complement strand
GAACAGCTGAAGTGTGCAACAAAACAGGAGACAGCCTTTCTGTAGTGAACAGCTGAAGTGTGCAACAAAACAGGAGACAGCACCTTCTGCAGTTCACAGCTGAAGTGTGCAACGAAACAGGAGAGAGCCCTTCTGCAGTTCACAGCTGAAGTGTGCAACAAAACAGGAGACAGCCCTTCTGCAGTGAACAGCTGAAGTGTGCAACGAAACAGGAGAGAGCCCTTCTGCAGTTCACAGCTGAAGTGTGCAACAAAACAGGAGAGAGCCCTTCTGCAGTGAACAGCTGAAGTGTGCAACAAAACAGGAGACAGCCTTTCTGTAGTGAACAGCTGAAGTGTGCAACAAAACAGGAGAGAGCCCTTCTGCAGTTCACAGCTGAAGTATGCAACAAAACAGGAGACAGCCCTTCTGCAGTGAACAGCTGAAGTGTGCAACAAAACAGGAGACAGCCCTTCTGCAGTTCACAGCTGAAGTGTGCAACAAAACAGGAGACAGCCCTTCTGCAGTTCACATCTGAAGTGTGCAACGAAACAGGAGAGAGCCCTTCTGCAGTGAACAGCTGTAGTGTGCAACAAAACAGGAGACAGCACCTTCTGCAGTGAACAGCTGAAGTGTGCAACAAAACAGGAGACAGCCCTTCTGCAGTGAACAGCTGAAGTGTGCAACAAAACAGAAGACAGCCCTTCTGCAGTGAACAGCTGAAGTGTGCAACAAAACAGGAGACAGCACCTTCTGCAGTGAACAGCTGAAGTGTGCAACAAAACAGTAGACAGCCCTTCTGCACTGAACAGCTGCCTACCTAAACATTGTTGCTGACTAAATACATCCCTTCATGGAAACAGTATTTCCTGATGTCAGTGGCCTTTTTCAGCAGGATAATGCGCCCTGCCACACTGCAGAAATGGTTCAAGACTAGTTTGAGGAACACAACAATGAGTTTGAGGTGTTGACTCGGCCTCCAAATTCTCCAGATCTCAATCCAATCTAGCATCTGTGGGATGTGCTGGAAAAACAAGTCTGATCCATGGAGGTCCCACCTCATAACTTACAGAATCTGATACTGACGGCTCAGTGCCAGATACCACAGCAGACCATCAGAGTCTGATCCGTCTGCCTGGACGGGTCAGGGCTGCTTTGGTAACAAAAGGGGGACCTACTCAACATCAGGCAGGTGGTCACAGTGTTCCTGCTACATCAAGCGGGTGGTCACAGTGTTACTGCTACATCAGGCGGGTGGTCACAGTGTTACTGCTACATCAGGCAGGTGGTCACAGTGTTACTGCTACATCAAGCGGGTGGTCACAGTGTTCCTGCTACATCAGGCAGGTGGTCACAGTGTTACTGCTACATCAGGTGGGTGGTCACAGTGTTACTGCTACATTAGGCGGGTGGTCACAGTGTTACTGCTACATCAGGCAGGTGGTCACAGTGTTACTGCTACATCAGGTGGGTGGTCACAGTGTTACTGCTACATTAGGCGGGTGGTCACAGTGTTACTGCTACATCAGGTGGGTGGTCACAGTGTTACTGCTACATTAGGTGGGTGGTCACAGTGTTACTGCTACATCAGGCGGGTGGTCACAGTGTTACTGCTACATCAGGCGGGTGGTCACAGTGTTACTGCTACATCAGGTGGGTGGTCACAGTGTTACTGCTACATTAGGTGGGTGGTCACAGTGTTACTGCTACATCAGGCGGGTGGTCACAGTGTTACTGCTACATCAGGCGGGTGGTCACAGTGTTACTGCTACATCAGGTGGGTGGTCACAGTGTTACTGCTACATCAGGCGGGTGGTCACAGTGTTACTGCTGATTGGCCTGTTTATTGACTATCCATATATTCAGATCTTGACTGACTATACAAAGATGCTGTATGTGTTTTATTTGCAAATTCAGTTCAGTATTTGTTCATTTATCATATAATTAAAGTGGGCCAAAAAAATATATAAATGCAGTTAAGATGTTCAATTTAAAAATGACTTAAACACAGAAAAAGTTTTAAAGGAAAACTTAATCTAAGATCTGTTTTCCACCCAACGTTAAAGTGGTGTGAATATAAGCAATATGTTAGTAATATGTAAACATATCCAGTTGTATCAAAACTTTGTAACTTTATATGTCCTATCAGTGAAGGAGGGCATTACCATCAGAAACACAGCGGGACAAAAACAAAACAGCATCAGTACACTGGATTATACGCCCTTTACTGTAAAGTGGACAAGATATAGAAAAAAGCTTTAACTTTAAAATAAATTCATATAAATCACACTGATGACACAAATGCTAAACTATGAACGAAGCTGGACAATATGTGAAGCAAATGTCAAAGTTCTCATGGTTGACCATAGTATGAGGAAATACTATTTAAAAAATATCCAACCAAGGGGGAATACTAGAAAGCAAGGCCACTTTGCTAAACAAAAGAGCATTGTATGATTCCACCTAGCCTGCTTTGAACACTATATTCCATGGGAACATGAACTATAACCAGTACCACTGAAAACTCAGCTTTAAGGTCTTATTGCTTAAGTTGGAACCTTGAGTTTCAATAGATTTGTAAGCCCTTTTCACATCCGTCATTTTCTCTCTCTACCTTGACTATAACCTCTTTGCAAGTTTCAGGTAAAACCCCACACAAGACGATATTGCCGATGACATGCTGTACAACTGGAATTTGGTTCTTTCAACAGTACGTTATGTTGGGTTTTCACTTCCTGTTCTGCATTCTGGCCAAGTAGTTAAAATACCTCAATTGAGCATACCATCTTTAGCATCATCCTAATCACTGAATCTTCAGCATGTATTTTTAGCAAACATGACAAACGGCTGACCTGCTTTTTAAATGAGTTTTTCTTGCCATCTTCACATGCAAGCCAGACTTGTATAAAACTTGAAATAGATATGTGATTTATTGTGGCCACAAAGTTGAAAGGGTTTGGCTTTTCTATAAAGGGTTCAGTTTCTTGGCCATGTCATTTAGTAGTTTACTAGATAGGGTGTGGATAGAGCGATTCACCTTTCACTCACTAATAATGAAGAAAACACCTTTCCAGCCATACTGGATTCTTTTGGCTTGCAGTGAACTTCCAAGCACTGAAATCCCCAATGACAGCTGCTAATCACAATGCAAAGCCTATTATATTGTTTTGTGATCTGGGAACCAATTAGTAATGTGCGAGAAAGTCGATAAGTGACATTTTATGAAGGGTGTTAAGCTATTCAAACAGGGTAAATATTAAACATATTTTTATATTTTCAGAATGTTTTAAAATATTTTATATTTTCAGATTTTTTAGGACATTATTTTATGTGGACTGTTATCTGTAAATCACCATTTCCAAAGGTGCCAGTAATTTCCAATGCTACACACTATTTTCATGAGCACTGTCATTGCATAATCCACAAACCTGCTCATCTACATTTAGATGGGAACACAGAACCACCCATTTAAAAAATACGTGGGTTCCTTGATTTTGATTAACGGTTAAGTGAAATCCAATAATACAAATGGTTTGACTTGAAATTCAGCCAACTATAAATCTAATTACAGTGCATATAAAACATTCTACAATCTAAAATACAAGGTGACATTGGTTTACATTGCTGTTTATTCTTGAACTACCATGAATTAAGTCTACGTCTAGGCACTGTAGCATTTTGCATGGTTCTGCATGGTTTAGGTTATAATGGACTTCTTAATTTTATTCAGTATAAGAGAAATTAATTTCATGTCATAGTGAGGGAGGACATAAAAGAGGTTGGAGTGACAGACGAAGCTGCAGAGAACAGGTTGGCATGGAGAAGGATGGGCTGCTGTGGCAACTCCTAAAGGGAGCAGCCAAAAGGGGAAGAAAGAAGATAAGAGAAATTATTTCATATAAGGAAATTGGCTTTGAAGCAGTGCTTCTGTGAAATTACATTAACATGAGAGCCAAAGGAGAGGTTTGAGTCTAGAATGATACTTACTGAGTCACTTACTGAGTTAATGATACATGCTGAGTCACTAATGGAAAAACTCAGGTCAGCAGCATTGAGAGTTGAACTGAAAGTGCTCCTAGCAGGGTCACTACCCCCAAAAAAACAAGACTTTATCTGTTTAATGATAAGCAGTTTTTGCTCATCCATATTTCAATGTCTTTGAGATATTTAACTAAGGTGTCAGCTCATGTATTGTTATTAATTGTAAAATATCATCAGCATAAGTATGATAGTTGATATTATATTTATATATAACATTACCTAATGGTAACATGTAAAGGGAGAACAGTACTGGGCCCAGCGCGGACCCCTGTGGTACTCCATATCTATGTGGGGGCATAGGTGAAGGTGCACTATTGTTCCACATGTTCCACATTTGAACATAATAATAATGGTTTGTGAGATAAGAAGTAAACCACTTAAGAGCAGTTCCTCTAAGGCCCATGACAGTTTGAAGCCAGTTTACCAAAACAGAATCATCAGTGGTATTATAAGCAGCACTAAGATCTAAAAGAATGAGCACAGTCCTGTTCCCTGCACAGGATGACATCATAATATCATTACCACTCTAATCAAAGCTACTGTTGAAATTTAAATTGAATGCAAAAACCATGCCAGGGGCCCAGTAAATATAAAACAGTCCTCTGGGTGTTTTCCTGTAAATAGTCTGGAGGAGGTCCTCACTCAAGGGATCCCACAAGCCTACAGAGACCGAATCCTATATCTCAAGCACTAATGGACTTTATATTCACATTTATGTGTTGTTGTCTGGCTTCATTCATTGTATTGATTTCTTCAATTTTCTGTGTAAAGCGCTTTGAGGCATGCTGTTGTGAAAGGCGCTATATGAAAATTAATTGAACTGAATTGAATTTATGCATTGATAATCTCCATTATTAACTTAAAATTTTGTGATGTTAGCATGCCCAGGAGGGGCTCGGCAGCCAGTCAACCTTTGGCCCCCAGAGGTTTTTTTTTTCCTCCACACTTTAGAGTTTTCCTCTCCTCCATTGTCACCTGGCTTTAATCTAACTTCATGCATCCCCCTGCTGTTAATTCTTTGTTACAAATGTACTTTATTTCTGTAAAGTACTTTGAGGAATGTTGTTGTGAAAGAGGCTATTTAAATTAATTTCATTGAATTTAAATACTAATTTCTTAGGAAGTCCTGTTTTAATATATGTTAAATCATTTGTTTCACAAAAAAGGATTGCAAAACACCTTTGCTGTGTTTAATGGTCAAATTGTAATATGTGGTCTGTTACAACAAAAAAATGTTACTAAGGACCCAGATGGGGGAATATTGTTCAATATTGTATAACCATGTGCTGTACAGTTGAGCAAAACCTGGCCATTTGCTCATGTCTACTTCTTAGGAAAAACGTAAAACGTGGACACAGGAGGGATATATAAACAAAACAAAACTTAATCAAACAGAGAGGCGGTGATTCAGTATATGAACTTGCCTAAGAAAAAATGTGCTTTTGATTTTGTTTTGTGCCTTTTTTCTTCCCCCAGAGTGGAGCACATGTCCTGTCAGATGATGAAACTCCTTCCGCTGTTCCTGCCTCCTTGCTGAAAACCTGCAGGGTGGCACTGTTGTCTTGGGCACCCTTGAAGTGTCCCCCCTGCTGGGCAGGCTTGTGCAGAGGACTGAGACAGCGTTCCACCAATTTGTGCAATTAGGGCTCTGTGGAAACCCTGTCAGCCACACCGCAGAGACTCCAAGCCGAGTTGCTGCCCCCATCCTTACTCTTCCTGCTAATGAGCCACCCCCTTCCATTCAGGATGGAGTAATTAAAGTCTGGGCTTATTCCAAAAGACTTTCTCCTTGCCATCTGTCAGTGAGGAAAGGCACCATTCACATTGTTCCCCCTCAGTGAGCCTCTCACTTTACTGTCAGCATCTCATGTATTGAGCGACGTCTCCTCTGTGCCTGCCAACCACCTCCTGCGTCTACAGGAGCACAGAGTGTGAAAGTGCTCTCAGACACTTATCTCTGTCTTTTACTTATTTTTTGGGTTCGTTTTAGGGTTTACTTTGGTTGTCTTAGGGAAGAGATTTGCACTACAATTATGCTCACTGGTCCTGTTCCCTGCTCAACCTTTAGACTGATGAGTGGTTCAGGGTAAAATCACAGTAAGAGCTGGGCGCTGCTCCACGTTCGTTCTGTGTTGATCAAAGGGACACAATGGGGCAAACATATATTGGAGGACAGCTAAGGGCCCAAATAAGGCCACATAGTCTTTAACCCAACCTGGCACATTGTATCCAGATGAGTGTCACCTTTAGTAACTGGTGTCTGGTGCATGTTTCCTTCAGAAGTCTCCGCTGTCACCTCAGTGGGCTGTCATCCCTGCTGCCCTGAACACCTTCTCCACTGACCCTAATTACTCAGCAGGTCATGAGCTTTGCAATGTGATGCCGTAATACGGTTTCATGCCGTTTGCAGAGCAGGCACCTGACGTAAAACGTGCAAGCCTGGGCTAGTCAAAACAAACAGCCACAGAACTGCAGCTATTCTGACTGCGTATTTAATAAGAAACATTCACTGGAAGTTAGTGTTTGTTTTCACAAAAACCATGCGCTGCAGCCAGTTTTCTGCAGGCTTCAGAAGAAGCAGCATTTGTTGGCCTGATTGCTGGGGAGGGAGCGGCCCTTCTGGCCCACAGTGACTTCCTGCGCCTGTCACATCGTGTCTGGCCGGGCCAGAACTCTGCTGGACTATGGCATTCCAACTTCATTATCTGCCTGCCACAGCTCAGCAGGGCATTGGCAGGGCAGCCTGTCCTGTACACCCTTTCCACATCCAGTTGTGCGGAAAAAAGACTGCCCCCCCCCCTTCCAATTAATGTTAATTGACCCAGTTTGCGCCTGGGCACACTTTGCAGTGTCGGGTGTCATCTCTGGGGATGGGACAACAGAGCTGTTCCTGAGCTGCCTGGGGTAGAACTTGCCCCAGTAGCTGTTCATAAATGTGAAAACCCTGAACATGGAGACACTTTTATACAAATTTATCAGTCTAACTGATATATTGAACTGAATATTTAACTGACACACACTAAGTTATTATATCTGTATTATGGCTGCATAGTAGTCTATATTGTTTTCACCTTCAGTATCCTGTGTCAGTACACTGCATCATAAAACCTTAAATTCATATTAGTCGTTCACTGTCTGTCTTGTACGTTTTGTCTTGTGGCGTGTATTTGCACTGTTTGCACATCTTTTGCACTCGTACACTGTATGTAGTTAGGGTTTCTTTTTAGTTAACTTTAGGTATGTGTATCTTATGCAGCTATATATGTAGCACCAGGGTCCTAGAGGAACATTATTTAGTTTCACTGTGTACTGTACTCACTGTATATGGCTGAAATGACAATAAAACCACTTTGACTTTGATACAGTTTACTTTCAGACAGTCCACAACAAATGAGACAATTAATCCTGAAAAGTGTCAGTGAAAGTTCTGTGTGTACTGAAATTTAACTACTCTGACAAACGAAAGAAGCACCATCAATCATGTAAGGCTGCAACACTTAATGTTAGTCAGAATTATAAAAATAAACACAACCACAACAACACCTTTGCCTGTGTGCAAAACGTCCAAAAAGATAGATTAAATATACTTATGTGGTCTTTCTAATCTGTGAAAGTCAGAAATGTTTGTTTTTGGTATACTAATTAACGGACTAACTTGTCTGGTACACGCTACACCGCACCACAATAACAGTTCCTTGTACTTTAAAAAAGAAAAAAAAATAGTATAATTCTTGGCGTGCTGCCACGATATCAGCAGGATAAACAGCTCCGAGGTGTGTGCATGTACTGAAACAATTTACCCTGCATCACTTCAAAACCACATCATACCACTGCACTCTTAAGTATATTTTTAAAATCACTTGGAAGCGAACGTTTTATTTAGACTCAGGTGGCAGTCATGGCATCGTCTTTTGATGGCAGCCAGTGATAGCAACAAAGATTATCCCGAATTTCAGTTACACCCGATTTATATAAACTGTAATGTAAATAACATCAGAACTTGGCAATCCACGTATTATAGTAGTGTTTTGTCTTCATGCAGTTGAGTGTCGTTCAGTTTGACCCTGATGACACCAGAACTATTGTGGTTCTTTTCATTTAATGTTTTGCTGGCATAATCACATGACCACCACGTGACAATAAAATGTTACATTTTCATCAGTGTTTCTTATCAATGTTAGTTTGAGTGAGAATATAGCACATATCGCTCTACTACTCTTTCTGGCTGAGTAGAACTTCAACCAAAAAAAAAGCTTGTTGAAACTATATTTGGTTTTTTATAAATCAGTTTCATATACAGTAAATTAGTGTGGGCATCTAAAAATACGACCTACAGAAAGATCACATAAAGATAAGTTTTTCTTTTTTAACGTGACAAACACAACGTGAAAGATGACAGGCCCATGCAAGAACATTGATGTTGTTTAAAAAAAGTTTACATGTTTCATAACTGATTTAAACCAATACGTAGCTAAAGTACCTGATTTCACGTTGGTGTTTACCTATCGTCAAACCAAACTGAAACAGGTTAAAGTGCAAATAAACAGGAAATGTAGGTTCTGCCCTTGTCACATGCCTGGCACCATTTTCCCTTACTTTCACTTTCAGTAATTGTGACACGGGGACTGTACAAAATGTTCACCTATTGTTGAGAACAATGGGCTGTGCACTTTGCCATGTGAGGTAGCTGGGGACTTTTTTCTGCTTGTTTGGTTTTACATAGTCCTGACTCACGGGAATCCACTGTCCAACTTCCCTACTGTAACAGTTCGGAACACGGGAAGAAGCGGTGTGGTTTTGTTGCTGTAAGTGGCACGTGCTAAGGTAGAAGCGTGCTTTCTGTCACCTGTTGGAAAAGCCTGGTTTATGGGAAATGCAGGTGCTAATGCGCCACTCAACAAAAGCTTGAGCTAAGGGCAAGTAACAGTTCAATTCACTGACCTAAAAGATCAAATTATTCCTGTAAAGTTACCCACTAATTTTTGTGAAAGTAGAAACTATGTTGTTTAATGAAGCATATAGAGCTCATCAATTTTGGTGATGGCACTGAAGAAACTAAGAAAAGATTGTATATGTAATTTTCCTCATCATGGACTGTATTGCATGCATATCGGTTAGCTGAGTTTCCTTCCCATCCCTCGGTTGACATTATTGTTGGCACAAGCAATAAAATTTTGTTACATGTTTAATGAAACTGAATGTAGGACTGGAGAGTGTGCAAGGTTGTTTTCTTCTGGAAAATGTGTGACATTGTGAAAGTGAAGAACGAGGCCTCTTCATCCTACGCAATTCAGGTAATTACCAAATGACACTCATTTCCTTTTGTTTGGAGAACACTAACACTTGGGGATAAATTTAATTATTAAAAAAGAAAACTGTGTGAGAATAAACCAGGTTACAGCAGTGAAAGAGAAATATCCTGCATACAGCCACACCACTGAGTCAATGCACAGAAAGCTGCTGGACCAGACAACGTCCCTTGGCAGAGTGCTCAGAGGATGTGAAGACCAGCTAGCGAATGTTTGCACAGAGATCAACATCTCCTTGAGCAGGGCCACCATTCCTATGTGCTTCAAGACAACCATCATCATCACCATGCCCAAGAAGTTTGCAGTGTCTTGCCTCAATGAGCACAGACCCATCGCACTAATGCCTACTATTGTGAAGGGTTACAAGAGGCTGGTCATGAGGCACATCAAAAACCCCTCAACACCAGTTCCATCATAAAAAGGCTCAGCAGCAGCTCTATTTCCTGAGGAAGCTGAGGAAGACCCATCTCCCTCCCACCATCCTCACCATGTTTTACAGAGGGATTACTGAGAGTATTCTGTGCAGCTGCATCACTGCCTAGTTTGGAAATTGTATCGTATTGGACCACAAAGACTGCAGCAAGTAGTGAGGACAGCTGAGAAGATCATCGGGGTCTCTCTTCCCTCCATCAAGGACATTTACACCACACACTGCACCTGAAAGGCCCTACACACCCATCACACAAACTGTATCCTGCCTTCTGGCCACAGGTACTGGAGCATCGGGGCCCACACGATCAGATTATGTAAGAGCTTCTCCTCCCAAGCCACAAGACTCCTAAAGTGTCAGGGACT
>JABJVR010005127.1:0-13890 GCA_025773905.1 Chitala chitala | reverse complement strand
TGGCACCCTGCCCTGGGTGTCCCCTGCCCTGCACCCTATGTGCTCTGGGATGGGCTCCAGGTTTCCCTGCGACCCTCTCCAGGAATAAGCGGTTAAGATAATGGATGGATGGATTTTCTTATAGTGCAGATTATTACGATGGAATAAGAGGTTCCCAAAATGAGATAGTTTGATGGATTGAGATGACAATATCCAACACTTTTACATTACTGTTTACTCATTAGTGCAAAAATTAAATCTGAAAGGCTTATTAGGAAGTAAACAAAACAAAATGAGGCAGAACCAACAACCAATAGACTGGGAACAGAAGTGGGCAGTCTGAAAATGACTGTCTGTAAATATACTGTGTAACTAGCTGGAAAAGCTGGAAAAAATGAAAAAAAGTAAAACACTGATAGGAAAGTAATACTGTATTATTATTATTATTATTATTATTATTATTATGCCCTGTGGTGGGTTGGTACCCCACCCAGGGTGTCCCCTGCGCTGCACCATGTGCTTTCTGAGATGGGCCCTAGACTTCCCACGACCCTAAACTGGATAAGGCGGTATAGCGAATGGATGGATGGATGGAAGACAAAATAATAATAATAATTTTAAGTATATAAATTCCTTACCCTTCTCTACATTATATATATATATATATGTTTTTTTTTCTTCTTCTGTCGCCACAGCAGATCATCCTTGTCCATACCGACCTGTTCTCTGCAGCTTCCTCTGTCACCCCAACCTCTCTCATCCATGAACCTCATCTTTGACCTTCCTCTTCTCCTTCTTTTTGGCAGCTCCATCCTCAGCATTCTATATATACTATATATACTCTATATACTCTGTATCCCTCCTCTACATGTCCAAACCATCTAAATCTCACCTGTCTAACTTTGTCTCCAAACCATCCAACCTGTGCTGTCCTCCTGATATGCTCATTTTTAATCCTGTCAAATCTCTTCACCCCCAATGAAAAGCTCAGCATCTTCAACTCTGTTACCTCCAACTCTGCCTCCTGTCTCTTCGTCAGTGCCACTGTCTCCAGCCCATACAACATAGCTGGTTTCACTACTGTCCTGTAAACCTTCCCTTTCACTCTTGCAGCTACCCTTCTGTCGCAGATCACTCCTGACACTCTTCTCCACTCACTCCATCCTGCCTGTACTTTCTTCACTTCTGTACTACACTCCCCATTACTTTGAAGGGTTGACCCTAAGTATTTAAACTCATTCACCTTCGCTACCTCTGTTCCTTGCAACTAAACCATTCCATGACCCTCATTCTCATTTACACACATGTACTCTCTCTTGCTCCTACTGGTTAACATTCCCCTTGTCTCCCGTGCATACCTCCATACATGTCCACATGTTCTCTACTTTCACTCCAGATCACAATGTCATCCACAAACATCATAGTCCATGGAGACTCCTGACTGAATTCATCCGTCAACCGGTCCATGACCACTGCAAATAAGAAGGGGCTGAGAGCCGATCCTTGATGCAATCCCACCTCCGCCTTGAACCAGTCCATCATTCCTACCTCACTGCTGTCATGCTGTCCTCATACAGGTCCTGTACCACACTCACATACTTCTTTGCTACTCCTGACTTCCTCATACAGTACTATAGCTCCTCTCTTGGGACTCTGTCATATGCTTTTTCTAAATCCACAAACATACAGTGCAACTCCTTGTCTGTACATCTCCATCAACATTGTCAAAGCAAACATCACATCTGTGGTGCTTTTTCTTGGCATGAACCCATATTGCTGCTCACTAATTGTCACCTCATGTCTCAACCTAGCTTCTACTACTCTTTCCCATAGCTTCATAGCTTGGCTGATCAACTTTATTTCTTTGTAGTTGCTACAGCTCTGTGCATCACTCTTATTCTTGAATATCAGAACCAGTACACTTTTGCTCCACTCATCAGGTATCCTCTCACTTTTCAAAAAGTTGTTACACAATCTGGTTAACCAGTCCACTGCCATCTCTCCTAATCATTTCCATACCTCCACTGGTATATCATCTGGGTCAACTACACATCCTTTCCAGCTCGATCCCTTTGTGTGGCCAGTCCTTTTCTCCTTCCTTAGTGTTCAACTTCTCATACAACTCATTATATGCCCTTTCCTTATCCTTCATCCCCCCACAATATTGTAAATTCATTTTGACATCTAAAATTTGGGAAAGTGAAATCAGCACAAAGACAAATTAGAGTAAGTGTAAAAGAAGCAGTATTCTAATAAAAAGTGTACACCAAAACTGAACTGACAGTTAGATATATGCACGAGTGTTGCAGTAATTACATTGACAATGCAAAATTAAGTGGTAATACTTTATAATGTACAGATACTGCTGAGAAAAATGAAAATGAAAAAATATTAATGTTTTAACGCTTGAGCTGTGTATATGGCCCTACACCTTTATGCGGATGTCAGTAATAAACAGCTTGCATGAGTATATAAAAAAATACTTGCAGGTACTTTGTAAATCTGACAAATGAATTGTTATTTAATGACAAATGAGTACAGATGTAAATCAATTTAATATTAAATGGAGATCTTTGGAAGGGCAGCATTTCTTAACTCAAATCTTCTTAGAAAGTTAAGACATTTCTGTGCTAAACTAGTTATTCATTAGGACTTAATAAGTATTCTGGTCTTCTCTGTCAAACTTATGCTCTCTTAGAACCTCACTGACCTTTCCTCAGTGCTTGTCAAGGCAGTACAAATTGTTATGGTTTGTCAATATACTGAATCTAGAACGTTATTCACTACAGAATGTCATGAAAAGTAAGAGCTAGCTAATAATTTTAATGAAAGCCTTAACTTTTGTCAAGAAAAACTGTGCAACCACAGTAGGGTGATTTGTCATCTTTATTTGTTCTTCCCACCATAAAAAGGCTTTCTTGCACAATGGCTCTTCAGGAACAAAATTTAACATTGTCAAGGTTGCTGGTTATAATGTGGCTATCAGTACCGCTTCAGGGTTTTACTTGACCAACCTGAGCATGTGCTAGTTTGCACTGGATGCTTGGCGTTCCTAACACTGTCCAAAGACATTAAAACAGCAGCACTCCTCAGTCCTCTGTGATTAGGCTGGGTCCCTATACTTCTGTTTGCAATCTGTCTGGAATATTAATGAACAGTTAATGAAGAGTTTTATACTGGTACCACTTTGTCTTTACGTCCATTGTCACTGTTAGAGGAAATGAAGCTTATTGCCTCAGTCAGTTGAGTAATTTTCTTTGTTATTGTATATATAGCAATAACCATGTCTTAAAATTTGTTGGGGTGTGTAAATGAAAATACCACTTGCTTTAATATCTAACCAAATTTCAATAACTATACTGTATACTGTATGTCATACCTCCATGTGTCCTCTAGGTGTCGCCCCTCCTTGTGTTTCATATTGCTGAGTCACTGTAATTATGTTATTAGTGCTTTCTATGTGTGTCTTGTTTTCTTAGTTTCTATTTAAATCCCTTCACATGCCAGTACCTCACTGGTTATTGCTGTATGTTTAATGTAGCATAAGTAGTTCATGTAAGTAACCCATAGTTGTTTACTGTAGCCCTTTGTTAGTCTAAACCTTGTGCATTGCCTTCTGGTTTTCCTTCTCTGTGTGTGGACCTCGCTTCAACCTGTCTTACTCATGGAAAAAAAAAATCAATTTTTGCACACGCATTTTTTTACACAGCAGATCCTCTGAATGGTATAGATCATGTATAGATTTCCAATAATAGTTTACATTCAATTTATGTCTCCAAGTGTTTTTCCCTTTTCACTTCAGTGGGATCGTATCATGTGCCAGCCACTTTTGTTTCACCTGGTATTGGCAAGGACATTTAATTGATCTCCCCTTTTAAAAATGATTGGCACTTCCAGTGTCAATGTCAGTCTAAAAAAACTCACCTGCAATAGTGGTTACAATTCATTCAGTGCCAGCCTTTAGAAAATAGCTGGCTTCATTAAAGCACTTGAATTTATATGTTTGTCAGAAAGAACGTAAGAAAATTTTGGATTCATACCACATGTTGCTCAAGTAATGTAATTGTGAAATATTGGGAAACAATATATACACTATTTGAACCAATAAAATACTTTTATACAAAAATATGAAAATCATGTTTTACAAAAAACTCAATATGTGGAAACTGTTTGAAGTTAATAAAGTAAAGTTAATAATAATAATAATAATAATAATAATAATATAATCATGATATATACAGTTTTTATAGAAGACATTGTGAAACATTTTTTCTCTTCACAGAGCAACTCAGTTTATGTATTTGCTGTACCTGAAATAGGTGCCAACTTAAAACGTTGAATGACACATGGTTTTTCACATGATAGGACAGTACCAGTCGTTAGGAGAAAAATCAGTAGCAGTTGTAAGAGAAAAGGCTCAATCAGCTTACAGTATGAACTCAAAGAACCTGACTGTTCTGCTTGGAACTGGGAAGAGTACAGAAATGGAACAATACAAAATGAAACATGTGACAAAGTTAGTGTTAGATGTAGACAGACAGAGCAAGGGAAAAGATTTAATGTTGATCTGCCTGTTGTAACTATATTCTGGACTTCTTACTTTCTAATCATGAGGCTGTCAAGCCGCACCTCAGCAGTTTTTCGTTACGTTGTCGCTGGAGTCTTTATAAATTTAAAAATCGCGTCATTCTCAGCACGTGGCAAATTATGCAAGCAGGTTCTAAGTAAAAGCTATCTGAGCAAAACAATCCTTTTCTGACTGACCTTGGTGAACTCATCTATAACAGCTAGATAAATGGTTTGAAAATTGGATAGATTTATTCTTGCATAGTACCCTGAGAAAACAATATATTGCATATAATTTCCCTGTGGTGTAAAAGGAAGAAAAAAAATCTAACGTTCTCTCAGTAGAAATCTAAAATTTACACACTACATTCTACACCAAAAAAAAGTTAACAAACTGAGGTGTGTGTGTGTGTATGTGTGTGTGTGTGTGTGTGTGTGTGTGTGTGTGTGTGCATATGTGTGTACTAATCATGGAACAACAAGACAATTATTATCACTAATAGCAATTAGTAAAAGGATTTCCAAGTCACATCATTATATTTTTGGTCACTGGATTCAGTTCTTTGTTAAATATTGATCTACTGATTTATTTATTTATTTTTCACAAACCTGAAAACCAGGTCAAATATCAGTATACAGCATCTTTGGATTAGAATATCTGTATGTAAACACAGAATACAATACAGTAATTTATCAAGGTTATGTAGCTACAGTGAAAGTAATTCCATGCATTTTGAAAGGAATGGAAGGGTCAACCATCAACTTAGGCAGTAACTACCAAAGTCTCATCATTGGAATAAAAATGTTAATTTCTTCATGTTAATGAAGGTTCTGGATGCAAACAGTGAGGTTATTGACAAGGAAGGTGTACAGTCCTCAAAAGTGATGCATCATTGGTGTCGGCCCACAGCCATAAAATATGCACATGTGTGAAATTTGATTATTCACATTTACAATTTATTAAATCCATGCAAGTAAAATTTTGACTCAGATGATTTGGGGATTGCATTAATATTAAGTCTGAATAAAATTTAATTCTGTACATTAATTCTCTTTGTATCTTGCAATGCAAGCGGTTTTGGCTAAACGCAAAGACTGAATTGCATGTAATCGTTTGGATGTGTCACCAGGAATTCTCTACAAAAAAGCTGACAATTAAGGCAGCGGAAGAATTTAATACTGTTATGTATTACAGTAAACCATTTATGTCCCTAAATGAATAGCAGTTACCTTATTGTGCTGCTGTTTGTACAGGAAAGATTAATGCTGGTTACTATAATTGCTTTTTCCTTCCAAGCTAACCAATAGCTATAAATCAGAACACTGGGCCTCCAGAATCTAACATGCTAAACTAAATAAAAATTTAGCCTAATGAAAATGTAAAAACAATAAGAAGTCTGGCATGCCCCCAAGTTCAACTGGCCCATGTGTGATTTCAGATGCAATCCTAGACAACAAATGGAGAACGACCCAAACACTTCAATACTGCCTCAATACTGGCCGTAATCTGTGAGACACTTGAAGAAAATTCCACAAATTGAAATCAAGCACCTGCCTGCTGCAGGTAAATTGCCTTTCCTGGTGCATTAGGGGGATTAAACCTCCCTACATGTTCATAATCAGCTTGCTTTAGTCTGCTACCTGTTTTGTAAATTCTGTGTCTTAGTGCACAAATAACAATAAAAAAATAGCATTTCAATATTCCATATCATTTATGCCATGAAAGTGGTTATGTGCTCATAATAGCTAAATGACAGACACTGAAATCAAATGAAGAACTAATCTTTAGAAAACCAGGTTATGTTGCTGGGATTTAATTGGTGGAATTCTACATTTGTACCTGTTCTTTTTGTACCTGTGTAAAATGCTTACAGACATACACAGACATATATTTCGACAAGTTAACTAGCTCCCATTTCTGCACGTTTGTTACATATGCGTGTTTGTATTACAGATGGTGAAGCAGACCAGTTATAAAACTTAATTGTGTTGCCTAAACTCCATCTCAATGTTTCTCATCCCAATAAAAGACTTTTAACTCGTTGTTGGTTTGCATTATTTATGGTCTGTGAACTAATGAAAATTTCAAAGTTACACATGGCGGTTTTTGTAGTGAAGTTTCAGGAATGACGATTGTCATTCCTCTTCCTCCCCTGCAGACTCTGCCGAAGCAGACAGCTTGGCTGTATCCAGGGGGGTTTCAGACCAGGACCAGGCCCGTTGCCACAAAATCAGCAGACATGGAGTTGGGCTGAGCCTGGCATATCTGCGGGATGTGCGAGAGGCTGATGCCACAGAGCTGTGTCCCTCTCCAGCCAAGAGAATTGCTGGCACAGCAGAAAAATGGCATGCCCAAAGCCACAAGCACAGAGATACAGTGCACATTCACACTACTGGGGTTTCTCTGTCTGTCAAATGCACATCAGTGTGCTGCAGATGGCAAGAAAATAATTACCTTTCTAATCTCTTTACATTAGCAAACTAGCACTTCACTCTTTAAGGTCTTATAATAAGATTAGTACACGATTTTGCAAGTGATATTTGTAGACTAGATTACATTAGCAAATGGTTAGTTTCCCATGGCAGTAGTTGTGTTATGTTGTGCACTCACTACTTTGGTGTTGTTAAATTACTGGAAATTCCACAAATACTGGAGCTCAGACTATATGTAAAATGTGACAAATATGTGTTTGTAGAGGTATGTAACTAAAGACACATTACCATCATGCCAAGCACGTAATTAATGCTAGTAAAATGAAACAAAAAGCATGCTCCTTATTAAAAAAATACCAGTAATGTAGGCTCTTTGCAGTAAGTTACATCATCTTACATTATATTATTATTATTTCTTTATTTTTAATTGATGTGTGTTAGGGAAAATTGACTGCAATTCTAACAGAATAGTTCCTATGTTTCCTGGGTCTACATAAAAATAAAAGTATAAAAAAAATAATTTTTAATTTACTGTTTTAAAAAGAGCTTGCTATTTAACAAGTTTAAATAAGCACAGTACTAAAAACTCTGGATAAAAAAAATTTCAAATCAAGTCAAATTCATGAACCAAAAGTAATGCAGGACAAATGTCAAAATAAAAGAATTAAAGAAAAAACAACATAACAACAACAACAACAATAATAATAATATAAACTGAACAGTAATATATGTAATATGCATATATGCAAATAAGCAGGACTGGCATTAGCACTTTTGCATTCAAGGCAAGATCATATACTTGCAGCCCTTACTGTTGTTTACTTGACATACTGTAACTACTTTCACTTCCTGGCAAGTTAAAAATGCTTACTGTTTTCACTTTATTTTCTTTTTTCAATATATATGTTCCCTTTCAGCTTTGCTCTGTCTTACTGTTTGTAGCTTAGCCACCCTCCTCTCCATTAACTAACACTCCATTTGTGTTTACAGAAGCCATTTGCCCTCTACAGCAATACAGTAATCTTTGTCGAGTGTTGAAATTCCTGTAAGCAAATCACAAGCTCATATGGCATCACATGCACTAACAGCACAACAGTAACAGACAAGGGTGCTATTCTGACATGCTTACCAGTTACATACAGTCTGCCTATTAAACCAATGTAAATACAGTGTTTCATTCAGATGCTGCAAAAATAAATGGAAGTAATTAGATATTGCTGAGATTCAGTAAGAAATGACACGTATATGTGAAATGCCTGACATCTCCGGAAGACAATTCTAAATAGCCCGTTTCTTCTAATTATTATCACCAATGAGCTGGTATACTCACATATTTTTATAGTCAACATTTGATTGCTTAACTAAGGTAATGCTTTTCATGTAAGTTTAGGAGAGAATGTTTCTCAGCCTTACAATGACGGAATGAGGACAAGTATTCTCAACAGAGGAATCAACAGAAATGTCGTGTGTAGCATTTTTTAACAAATATACATCTTGGCTAATGCCATACGTATTTATGCCAGTGAAAGGTATATGCATGTTTTGATTAACATTTGCATAGTTAAGGTACATAAATGAAGACGTAATGTACATATGATTTAAAAAAATGGCTGGTTTCACTACTACTCTGAAAACAGCTTATTACACTAAATAGCACAAGTCTCAGTTCAATTAAAACATTAGACGGGTGCTCAGACATAATTCAAAGTGAGTGTTAAAAAACAAGGTTATGAAATATATTTATCCTTCAATCAATGGTAAGTTTTTTTCTTGATCTGTAAAACTCAATAGACATTCCCTTTCTCATGTATGCAATGCTACTACTACTACTGATAATAATAATAATAATAATAATAATAATAATAGCAGCAAATATATGAACTGTTTAAAACGGGATAAAATGACTCGCTAGCTTTGAATTTGAAGGTCCAAGTAACAATGGCCTGGTGTCCATGCAAGTGTTTTCGGTTTTTGCTCCCAGGTCTCTGCAAAAGGCTGAATAAGGTCAGTTACTGAGTTAATTAATTCAATCAAGCCTTTAAATGCACTGGCTGATTGAGAGGCCCCCCCTCCCCCCACCACCACGCCACTATATGCACGACTGCATAATGTGTAAAATGGGGAAATCCGTTTCACGGCATATTAACAATATAGCTAAGTGTATTTATTGCACTCATATTGCAATGGAATGGCTTGGCTATAGAGCCCAGCCCTTTAGATTATTAAGACACAGGCAGTCATTATTTAAGGAAATTAAACCTGCCGGTCTCATGTAAAAGATCACATTTCTAATGGAGCAACAAAAACAAAACCCAACCAATCCTATTGGTAACCACCAGACTCCATGCAACGACAGCGTTTCACTCCTTCTGCTTTCATAAGAGCACATGCTGAAATGCTCCTAAATGCTATTACTTTTTTAATTTGATAGTTTGTCAGCATTCATAACAGTCTCTGCTTTTCTGATATGTTATCTGCAAAGCGTCTTGGTATAGTCACACATGAAGCCAGCGCCCAGGAGACACTCAACAGTCAGTGGTACAGCCAGTCACCAGAGCAGCTGGTCCCTGCTGTCATCAAGTGAAGCTGCTCTGACAGCACTGTGGTGAACCTGATGTACTTCTCTCATATTAATAAGCAGAATGGTAACATCGACACAGATTGTGCCTTGATGTTGTACATCCTCAAGTCAAGGCACAGAAATTAAATAAAAAGATACCTTGATGAAAAACCAATAACTAGAGCTGAGTGAGTGGACACTGCCAGTTAAGTCTTATTATTTATGTTGATTTAGTAACTGAATTTTAAAAAGTGAAGTCCTGAACATGCCTGGAAATCTGTAAGCCAGTTCATTTCTACTACACTTAATTTTAGAACAAGTATAGTAATGGTTCAAAACAGTAGTAAAAGTTAATTTTAAAAAGTGTCAAATGGACCTATAATGGGCAACCTCAGACATAGATCTGGTTTTGGTTTAAATGCAATGGTGTTGAAGAATAAACATTCTCACATGTATTCCCATTTTGTTATCTGTGTTAATTCTACTGTATTTATTCAACTCTGGAAATATGTGCTTATTTGAGCCAGTACATGTGATCTGTCTGTCTAGTCCAGACAACAGGCACAACAATTTCAAGCAAAGCCGAAAGTGTTGCTAACCACTTTGACCAGTGTATAGGTCACTGACAAGACCATTCTGGCAAAGCCTACACAGTGAACAGCTGTTCCACCTTAGGTGTGACCCATCCACTATCACATTGACTTCATTTATCATTTGAATGACTATAACTGCATTCATTGGTTACTTTATTGGTTCCCATTCTCCACATTTATCATTCCAATGACTACAACAAAGCCCATTGGTTATATTATTGGTTCCCATTGGGTTAGTTTCCACTGACCCCATTTATCATTCCAAACAGTGTTGCAAAACTCACTGGCTCCTTTATTGGTTCCCATTGGGTTAAATCAGGCAGAGATAGACAGCGCTCTATAGCTGTACTCTCACTATGATTCTCAGCCTTGTTTTTCCCATTGCTAGTTAGCATATCCTCTCCAGGTGTTGTGCAGGATGTGTAGGTTTTAATGTAGCTGGCTTTTCCTAATCCTTATGGGAAAACTCAGTTCCTTCAACAGAATACTTATGAAAGGCATAGCAAAACTTGAATTAAGCTTTCACAAAACAAAGTGGTGTCAGTGAGTGAATTCTAAACTGTTTGTTTTACAAAATTCTAAGTTTGTATTGAGTAGCTTAGTACATGCCGTGGCAGCGGGATTAGATGGTCTGAACCACTGGAAACTCATCCTGGTGCGAATTTCACTGAATAAATCAGCTTCACTGAGTAAATCAGTGCTTGATCTAAAAAAAAAAAAAAAAAAAACTCCCGAGGACAGCATGTTTCAACCAAATTTCACCAGAAACTGAGCCCTTATCTTTAATGAGGTTCGGCTTGTGATCTTACTTGGCAACACCAGCACCATTTAGCTGAATTGCTATCTAAAATGAGCCAGTGGTATAGTGGTATTTACTTTCGAGTGTCTCACTGTCCTCAGTGGGATCCTGAGAGTGTTCTTCTGTGGTCTGCCCAAACAAACTCCTTCTCAGAGTGCTGATCTTTGCAATCTTCAGCACTGTAGCTTCTGAGTCACCTGACTCCGGTGCTGGCACAAACTGGCTGCTATCGCCTGTGATTTATGTCATTATCCGAGTCCTTTCATAAATTTGCAAGTTAAGGCATGAAAATACATCACAGTGGCTGGTGTTAGATTGATGGAAACAAATGTGCTTTCTCACAGTAGCTGGTTATGACAGACAGCACAACAGATGACTGTGACTCTGGGAAGGAGGCTTTCTTTACCCAGGGGAGTGAAGGAAATTGTCTCTTCCATTTTGGAGGCAACCACTCCAAAAAATCTTCTGAAAAGATTATTACGAAGTTTGTTTTTGTGCTGTCTCATGCAATCTTAAATGGACCGAGTTATACCTCACAGTGTTTTAAATAATTAAGAAAAAATACTAAAATTCAAGGCATTCAAATTTACGATCTTCAATAAGTAAAGGCCTCTTAAAGTTCAATAGACCTCAAGCTGCACATTTATTACGGCTCTCCAGTTGTACTTGCCCTACAGTTGAAGCAGCAGAGTAGTTGGCTCACCTAAGCACTTTTTTGGTTTAACTAAAGGCTTCAGTCATACTCATTCTGTAGAGGAATGAGTCCTCTCCAAGCTAGCTGTAGGCCAGCAGTCCTTCAGTGCTACATAACGCATCTGCCATCTTCCAGAGGCTGGTCACTCACTGTGTTTGGCATAAAGTCAGGGGTCTCATCGTGTTTGGCAGGACCTGCCAGGCTCTTCACATGTCTGGAAATGGTATCTTCAGCTCCACCACGCAATCATGCTCTAATTTCCAAAATGTTCATAACACACGGCAGAATTTGTATTAGTGATTCTATTACATCTTTGACTGAGTGCTTTAGCATCACACAAGATGTCTGTGGGTTTCAGCTGACACATGAAAGGCCATTTAAAATTCAATTTTGAAACTGGATATTTCCCCTCCCGTGAGGGCTACGTCTAAAGTATCCACTCAGGAGTATATGATTTAATTAATGACCTTTTACACAGCAGAGTGTTTGCTTATTGCCTTGAAAACTGATATATTATCAAACTGTGCCAAAAAGATGCAGAAAAGGTGACCGCCTCCCAACTTAATGATATTCCTGTTCAGTTAGACATAGAGAAAAGCCTAACAGTTTCTGACACGCACTTCACCAACAAAGGCTCCTGTTCACAGTATCCATCATAGCGATAGATGTGTTTCACAGATAATGCTAAAATGTCAGACACTTTATACATTAAAGTGAGTTCAAAGCAGTCCAAAAGTATGACCATCTTTTGAAGAGTTTCTTTGGCTTCATTTAACATGATCGGGAACAGAAAATGACAAACAGGACTGTTCATTTAAAGTAAGCACACTGCAACCATTCTTTCATGCCTCTTCACATCAACTGCTACAGTATAAGCTTCAGGTTTCCTTGTGTACAAAAGGAACTTGTTGCAACTTAGAATTGCATCCCCTCAGATTAAATATAAGACAGTGAAACAGTTTCATCTTTTGCTCCATGTAGATTCTGGAAGCTGACACTTTTTAACATATGCAATAACTTTGCAAAAACTAACAATTTTCCTGAATCAATTTCATTTAGGGGTTAAATGGTAATCTGTTTCAATGAGTATATTGGCTAACTCTTTGGGCACCTGTTGCAGTCTTTTTGCATTTCCAGACTAAGTCATAAATCAGGTGGCCAGAGATAGTAATGGATAGAAGAGGTTGTTATCTTTTCATCCCCCCAAAGTTTAACCTAACCTTTATCTTCTGTCTGTAAAGTTAGCCGGCCTTTCCACCGTGCATTGTGTAATAAGTAATGAAGGTGCTCCCTTTCCTTGCCTGCTGAAGACCTCCCAGCCTCTGAGCCCTCCCGCAGTCTTCTCTCCGTAAGCTACCTTGCTCTGTGCTGGACTGCCAGCTGTTCTCTGACACAAACAAAACATTCTTTCGCAAAAGAGATGAAAAATTAATTGGCACCCTGAGGCATTTGGGTTTTTCACACTAACATACCGCTGCAAATAAGCCTTTTGATATTAAATTGAAATCAATTTTCATACAAAGCATATGACCACTGGATATATAGGGTATTGTATTTTGTGACCAAACAAAGGCAAGTCCTGCTGGTGCTGCTGTTGAACATATTGTTTGTACGACTCTTGCATTCTGCTGGAGCTATTTGTGAAACCGATTAGCTTTCGTTATACCAAATGTCTCAGACAGAACTTAATTCACAAAAACGAATGTAGGCAATGGCTAGACTGCTTTAAACAATATCATAGGTGTTAAATAAACCAAATTGCCTTTGCAGTGTGTGTGTGTGTGTGTGTGTGTGTGTGTGCGTGCATGCTGCATTGGGCTGATGTCCCATATTGGGAGTTCCTTTGCTAAAGTTACCCCTGCCGACCCTGAATTACGTGATGAATTTGGAAGATAAATAAAGTTACAGTGGAACCTCGGACTGCGAGTAACTTGCTTTACGAGTGCTTGGCAAGACTAGCAAAAATTTTTAATAAAGTTTTACTTGGTTAACGAGCGATGTCTTGCAAGACGAGCATTTTCATATCAAGTATGATATGTTTTTTTAATATCATATCATACTTCAAATGAGATTAGGGAGGTGAGCAAAATGTGGGAAGCAGTACAACATTTTGTAGAAAAGCACCACCCGAATAAGGCTGTAGCAGCACGAATGACAAATCTGTTTAACAACAATAGAGTCAATGTCATATTTCCGCGAAATCCTCAAACGGAGGCAAAAGCGAGTGTCATCCCAGCAAACACAAAACGTTCAGATAACGTTAGCT